>JAULCB010055500.1:4974-18050 GCA_032358575.1 Dendronotus rufus | reverse complement strand
CCAAATTAGCATGAAATTACTCCCGAAACCCGAGATCGACGGCAAATTGGGTCTAAAATAAGAAAAAATGACAAAAATCCGACCAAAATTCACTCGAATCGATTGGAAACCGAAAGTATCAACAATGTCACTGCGCATGTCCGACAAAAATAGCGAATCCTTCGTCTTTCAAAGCAATCTAGTTTCTACTCGCCGATCTAGCAAATTTTCGCCCCCGAGAAAAAAATGTCAGCCAAATTTGTTTTCTTTTCGGCCGGACTTATTGGAGCTGGACGGGAAAAAGCCGGACGGCCAGAGAAATCGGAAAAGGACGGATTTCCTTCCGGCCAAATTAAAAAAATGTCAGCCAAATTTGATTTCTTTTCGGCCGGACTTATTGGAGCTGGACGGGAAAAAGCCGGACGGCCAGAGAAATCGGAAAGGACGGATTTCCGGCTTTAGCCGGAAAAAGGGCATCCCTGATAAATAGAGAGAATAATAATGATAGTCAATCTTTCTTTCATTATTTCTTATTTTATACCTTACACTGTCGGGTTTCAATCAACCTATCAATCATAGCAAAAACAAAACTATCAAGGATAAATGAATGATTTTCCTCAAGAAATAGTCAACAAAGACTTACGATGCAGATGGCAGTCGTATTTAAAACATCGTCGACAGAACAGTGTGTGGAAGGAGTGCATGGTTTTCTCCCTCGGCACTGACTGGGCTTTGGGTCCGTCGATATTGGGCGTACACTCCGACGGCACTTCCTGTCCACTGGCCTTGTGGGATTCCACCAACTCTTTGTATCTTAGAATTAGAATTAGAAGAGTTGACGATACGACATGATGATACTACATTCAGTTATAAAACGGGGAAATATGCCGTTGAATCAAAATGAAACGAATAATGTTAAAACATACCTTAAGATATTTAGAAAAAGATAAAAGTATCTATAATAATAATGTATTACAGTGTGCTCATATCTCAAGTAAACTAACTAGGCTCTAGGTGCATATTCTGACAACCAGAAGAAAGTATTCAAAACAGTGACAGCATGCATTGATGGTGCTGCTAATATTGATGGTAGTGGTGGTAATGATGATAATACGATCAGTAGCGGTACAAGGCATTGGATAACAAAACGAATATTATACTGGCAACCAGAAGAAAGTCGTAGTATTCAAAACTGTGACATATGTGGTATTGTGAAGCTCTTAGAGCATGGTGAAGACCGTGGATAAATGCTATAATATTTATTTCGATGCTACAATTTTTGTACCTAAATATTATAACCTTTTATCTAAATGCGATAATTTTTATTCAAATGTTATAATGTTTATCGAAATGCTATAATTTCTAACTAAAAGCTATAATTTGTTATCTAAATGGCGGATTCCACGAGCGGTATCCGAAACCCAGTTTCAGATTTTAGAATCCCGTAATTATCAGACCTGTAAATGACCCAACACAAAATTGTCTGAAAATTGTCCACACTTCAGGCAAGGGGTTATTATTATATTATTGACTTCAAATCAATACTGCACAAAAAAAATTAAAGCAGTTCCTTAAATTGAGATTGTCTGAAATGAGACAATTGGCTGAAGATTTACAGGTCTATAAGGCATTGGATAACAAAACAAAAATTATACTGGAAGAAAGTCGTAGTACTCAAAACTGTGACATAGACGATGTTGCATCATCATGTCTTCTTCTTACTTGGCCTGGAATTCCTCGACAGAACCCCCTTGGTCCGGGAAGGCGGCACAGATGGCCTCAAACACTTCCAGGGGGACGTCCTCCACATCGTACGGTGGCCGAGGGGACGATGACGAGGAGGAGAAATGCTTGTCACTGACACCTGGTGGCAGGGGAACACGAGGAGGAGGTTGATTGAAATGCCGTGGTTGGTTACACAAAGGGATAGAGAAACAGACAGAGACAGAAGGCGGGAGGAGAGAGAGAGAAACAGACAGCGACAGAAGACGGAAGAAGAGAGAGAGAGGTTGTCCCGCCTGACGTTTCAGTGTTGAAAAAGGCGTTTTAAAAACTAAATGCTAGAAATCCTCTAACCATGCTTAGAATTAGACTGCGTACCGTTTTCCGCTTGATACTGGCCAGCCACAGTGGTGACCAGCTCTGTGTACAGATCGTCTGCTATGCCGGAGATGCGCTCTCCGTGCACACGCCCCTCGTAGTTCTTGAGGAGCTCTTCAATGAAGGAGGTGTCTTGGTCGAGGAGCTCGTCTCCCATGTACGGAATGTTGTGCAACACGTGTTCATCTTCAACCTTTGGAATGCAAGGGTGTGAATGAAAGTAAGATAATAATAATAATAATGAAAAGCATTTAGTGGATACTGGAAAATGACAAAAGATTTTTTTAATGAACAGTGCCGGTGATAGACGAAGCCTTTACAGACAGAAGAGAGATTCGTTCATTAAAACGTTAACATACAATGCTGGATAGGAATAATGGAGATTTTTTAATACACATTTTGTATTTTCCTTGAAAACTGCAGAAGCGACATGCGTTGGGTTTTCTGATATATCTTGACACTAAGAAACTAACTACCCTTAATAATAATAAATGAAAGTTATGGTGTACTTTCGATGACAACATCTCAAAGTCCAAGTATAATATAAATAGAAAATAGTATAAATAATTTGAAAAAGACTGAAAGTGATAGATAATAAAAGTGATGATAAAAACTACTCACCATGAAGTTCTGTTGTAGCGGTGCCCAGCTGTACATGGTGGGGATGCCCTTGACAGGGTTACACACCTTGACGGGGGCCATCTGCACTGGGAAGCCTGTGCCACTTATCACCTCACACTGCAGGAACACGGAATAAGAACAGAATTAGTTAGAAAGGCATGTGACTGGACTGTTGATTTTATATCAATCGCTTTCTTAGTATTTTCTCATAACACATTTTTATGCATTATTTGGTATTTATGTGAGTATGAGGCAGTCTGTATGTTGTGTGTTTTTCGCATACAAATGTATCATTATGTAAGCGACACTGAGCACTTTTTAAGTGGATGTTTAGGCGCAATAGAAATATATATCATTATTATATTACTATATCATAATAGAACCAACAAGAAATACAATCAGGACTATTCAATTTGTTTGACAAATCCGTGAATCCAAAACATTTATGTTGAACACAAATGTGTTACACTATACAATATAAACTGAGGCAACTTGGGTGAAAATAGAAAAGCTTCTGAAATAGAAGAGACAGTAAAAAAAACTATATAGTAAACTATCACCTTTTTAGATGAGGACCTTCCGGGCAGAATTTCTGGAACAATCAACTTTTGGACAGTTTGCTTGGAATGATGTTCCCTCTCGTTGGCCAGTTCTTTTTCAATCTGCAGTCGATTGGTGGCAAATGCATTCTGAATGGGAAAGTTAAAGGCAAATTGACAATGATGACCAGTGTTGTTATTGAAATGTTGCAAGAAAAGTACATTTTACACCGCACCTACCTCAGATCCCAACAACGAAAACTGTCATTTTACTTACATCAAAATCAAAGTGTTCATTTCCAAATTCTAATACATTGCAGTCTGCCACGATAAATGCCATGGAGTCAAACATCAAATACATCTAAACAAAGTTTGTCTTAACAGAATATTATATTGAAGTTGAAATTTGGGACATAACTAAGTAGACTGTATTTATACATTACTACACTGCGAGCACGGTGAATACTGTGGATAAGCGCTATATATCATAATAAATGTTATCCCTTTCACACTACCTTGACTTCATCCACTCGTTTGTCTTTGCGGATAAAACACAACCGAGTGTATTCCGCCTTGACCCGTTTCTTCCAGTCGACAACTCCGACGGCGAAGGACTCGCTGTTCTTGTCACTCGGGGAGGGGGAGGCTGTGAGGGGGGACGAGGACAGGGTCGACGTCGAAGATTGGCTCGCAGCGGCCAGCAAAAGGCGATGAGCTCCGCTGCGACGGGTATTGCAAGCACCTTCCATGGTGGACATCGTTGTTGTTATACTTTGTTTGTACACACTGCAGCAACTGTCGTTACAGGTATGGGTATAACATGAAGAGAAAAAACAAATAATAAAGTTATAAAGCAGGCCTTACTGTGCAGGGAAGGTGTTGTATAGATATTATAGATATGATATGAAATTCTCAAATCTCAAACTTTACACTACACACCTTTATTTCCAACCTACTTGTTGTAAATTATTATGCAAAGCATTTTCCTTCAAAGTGGTTATTCGCAGTCGAGTTTCTATAACTGTATACAGTTATTCAGAGTCGGGCAGAGATATGTGTACTATAAATAGCCTAGATTCCATCTCTCTCTCTCTCTAGTTTACCGATACAGCACAAAACAAGCGTAGATGTTATAAAATTCGATATTATCGGTTTCTTCAATTATCCCAAAGTTTGTTAATTTTTTAACATATCATAAAAGTGTAGTAAGGGTGGTAGAGGAAGGAAAGAGAGAGAGACTGAGCTATTTATAGTACATATCTCTGCTCGACTCCGAATTACTGTATACAGTTATAGAGACTCGACTGCGAATAACCGCAGCCTTTTCCTTTGTATTTACAATTTGATGTATTCTGTTCCTGACGACAGACGAGAATGGTGGTACAACAATGGGTGGTATAACAGACAATGAGAAGGTTTTACACTCTACTAGGCCCTATCACTATCTATGGCAAACAATCAAATCAAACCAAATTGCTACAATATTTAGGTCTAATATCCCACACTAAGATCAAATAGTCAGGAACACTCTTCTAAATGAGTATCTCAGAACTAATCAAATTTGTTTTAGGGATTAAGGTAGTAAAAAAGGAACCCCTGTCTTCTGATCCAATACAATTACAAGTTCAATAAGGACTTGGGAACCAAACACATAACTCCCGCGAAGCCTAAGAATATGGGGTCAAGATAGCGAAGTTTAGACTACGGAATTTGTTACAAACATCACCTTCAGAAACCTTCAAGTACAATTATTGTATGTTTAATGTTTCTTTTAATCCATCACACTCGCGACAGTAGCTGTCATTGTTTTATTATCTTTTATTTATTTGAGTCTTTTTTCCGTCAAAAGTGGGACACGAGATCTCTAGAATAAAGAGACAAGAAAATCAAATTATCAACACAAGGGAAGTGCGAGCAGTACTCGAGTATTTATGCACGCAAGTACCTGCGCGAGTTGTTTCTGCCGACTCAAGTACTCGGTCAAGTCGGATTTGACAAAAGATTTTGTTACCATATGTATGTAATATTATTATTATTTATGACTTTTCATTATTTATCATTTTTATTTTCATGAGCTGGAAGTAATGACCAGGTGCCGTCTCCCATGGTGGCAGTCCAGTCTCGAGTTTTGTTTGCCCTCCCATCCTTATCTGTGCTCCCATCTCCCCGGCAATTTAAATGGAGGAATCGGTTCCAAATGAATTGCCAGATAATACTTTTATTTTTCTCTGAGAGGAAAATTGAAAAGCTTTCTCTAACAGTTTCTTATTTCTTCTTATGTTTTGTCACTAAATTTGTGAAGGGAGGAGACACAATATGTTTGTGTAAAAAGATAATATCGATAAATGTATGAGGAAAGACACGACGATAGTTTGCGATGGAATATAAGACAGAACTAGAAATATAAATTATACCAGACACACACACAATTCCAACCATCAGAACATTGACGGGTTATTTTGCGTGTTTTTTTTAGAAGAGAACATCGACATAGTCATAGTGTAGTGCTTGTAAAAAAGTGAGACGATTCATTCAGTTGAAACATAAAAAACAAAAGGAAACCTCCCAGCACACTCTCTCCAACTACTACTCTACTGCTGCTACTACTACTACTACTGCTGCTATTACTAATTACTACCACTACTGCTGCTGCTACTACTACTACACCAGTCTAAATATAATCTAATTTCTATGCTACAACTACAACTACAAGAATAAATCTGCATCTAGGGCGGGCACTGCACTCATTGACTGATTGCACAAAACATGGGCAGCAAATATAATTATTATGTATAGCGCTTGCGATACGTGCTTGCTGCAGTCAGAATGAGAATCGGGAATACAATTACTTTAGAAAATTAGCAGGACCTTTCTGTAAAGATTGGGCTCTGGACTACTAGAAAGAAATAGTCATCTTTAGGAACGCATTTTTGTATTGTACCTGTACATGTTAATCATTCTTTAGATGCATATTATTGGCCATGATAATAATATGGCGATGAGAAATAAATAAAATACAATTTGCCTTTATTGTCCCAAAGGGCTCATTGTCGTTTTGGGTTCAATTCCAAAAAAAAGACCAGAATAACACGCGCATCAGCCGCAGAGCAGCGCCGCAAGATAGGCAATTGGAGTTAAGTTTCTTGTCCAAGGAAAAAAACGAGGTACCGAAGCGGGACTCAAACCCGGGTTATTCGGATCTCAGTGCAATGCTCCACTCCGCCACCTCGCCTCTGATAATCAGAAAATATATGAGTTCCACAAGGAATGTCCATCTGTCTGAAGTGAAGAGCACTTTTACTTTAACATTTAAAAAGTAAAGATCATATCAATCAAAGGCAGAACCTCCTCTACAGCAAACAGCAATATGGTCAAGCCGTACAAACTCGCTCCTGCCGAGGATTCGAACCATCCATTGCTACGCGAGTGTCACTGTCCACTATCACCATACGTTGTGTCTATCATTATTATCCTCACACATTAATGAATGCAACGCATGCAGCCTTTCTACTGTGAAGTTGTCATCTATCTATCTATTGACTTTCTCCCACCATCTTCATTGATTTCTTCTACAGATGCCCTATAGGGGGGGGGGGCCTACTATAATACACAAGATTGGGTGAGCAGGCACTGGGAGGATATCAAGAAATATTCAAGATATATGTAATCTTTTGACAATGCTCATTTATATTTCCAGCGTGGAAACACTGCTACTATACTATAACTATAATAACCATGCAAAAATAAATGATAACAACATTCAATTCTTTTGGCAACATTTTATTTTTCTTGAATAGACACAGGGTCGCAAAAAGGTTACCAAAGTTGAAAAAAAAAAGAAAACAAAAGTAAAACAAAAAAAATGATAAAAACCTGTGCATTAAGGAAAACAATACAATAGGGAAAAGGGTCTAAAAATAGAAAGGAAAAATAATGGGGCATTTGTGAAACTGGGATTACTACTACAATAATAATAATAATAATTAGTCCACATCCAAGAACAGACAACAAATCCCATAATGCAAGTGTAACCCAAAAAAAAAAGGAAAAGGAAAAGAGGGGGAAAACGACCTTTCCACTTGAAAAAGCGTAATATCGCTTATTCAATAGGAAAAGTCTTGAAACTGTTCATAAAAAAAATAATAAAAAGAAAATGTTAAAAAAGAAGAAGGGGAGGTATTGAAAGTCTATTTTTGTTTTTTGTATTTTTTTTCAAAATAGAAGTTTTGTATGCAGAAGTAAGCAAATCCTTGAAATAAAGCTGAACGCTAACCATATCTGGGATAGTTTTTCACACAATTAAAAATACTGTCTAAAATCAGTACTTCCACTATTCATGCAATAGGATGTTTTTCAAATATATCTTTTTTTTTGCTCTCACAAGTTTTCCAGGAATAAAGTCTAAAAAAATTCAATCTGAACTCGATAACAACATGCAAATATTATCATTAAAAAATTGAATTGAAAAATCAACCAAAACAAATCTAAAAGATTTAAAAGCTCTTGGAAGAATTGACAAACTTAAGCAAGTTCTAACACTAAATGCATAATAAATTAAGAAGTACTTTTCATAAAAAATGCATGAAAACAATCTGTTTTTTTATGTGTTTTTTTCCGCAACATAACCATTTGTAAAAAAGGAAAGAAAAACCACAAACAATAATGATGATATACAATCTTTGAACGTATGTGTGGGGGGACAAGTCAAGAATAATTAGTTTCAGCTTTTCAAATACAATGTGGCAATGGCAACACCCTTAACACTTACACCAAAATTGTGGAGGTCTCAAAAGTAGTATTGCAAACGGAAATAATAATTTAAAGAATATAATTTGATTTCTTTCCAAGCTGCACTGAGGAACGCCTCGGTTTGGAAGGCCAGTTAGCAGTGCAGGCTTTCAATTTCAACACATTTTATTTGAAATAGAAGAAACAAAATTCTTTGTGCTCAGCCTTATGTTGAAACAAAACAAATGAAATACTTTACCCTTTACGATACATCCCTGCCATGGAAAGGATAGCAACAAAATACGTTTTCATAGAGTACAAGTACAATAAATGACTTAATTAACCTTTCTTCAAGCAAATTATTTCACCCACTTATTTTGATACAGTATGGCATTCGGAGTCTTTGGTAAGGAATACCAATCTAAAAAGCTCAATATTTTGTGATTATCCAACATATTTTGTGATTAACCAACACTACTTGCATTTTCTATGTGCGTATCTTAATCTTAACCATATTATGGTAATAACATTGTCACCCTAGAAAATGAGACAAAAATATCTTTAAACTTAAACTGTGAAATCATGCAAAGTGTTAAAAAACAAAATGAGTTTGAAGGTAAAAGTCTATACTACTATCATGTCATTGTCATTATTATTTTTGTTGGCACAATTTACTTTGACAGTTCACTTCACAATCTTATTTATATGTTGCTCTCTATACATGTATCTCTAAATGAAAACATAGTTGACTTTGAAACGTAGGTATTTTTTTGTTTAAGCAAGTACATTTGATTGCATCACAACCATAAATACAAAACCTGGCAATAGGATAACACTGTTATATCCTCACTTGTTCTTGTCTTATCATATTTTTTTATTACTATTTCTTCTTCTTTTGATTGTCTTGCAAACAAGTGAATGACGTTCGTACTGTAAGTACACTCAAGCTAACTACCAACCACCCATTCAATTCAAGGTTCACATGCGTAATGACTAACCATCAATGTTTGTACGTAGGTACATGTTTGTGTGAAAAAGAGCACATTGAGAAGAGCACATTTAGAGTTCTGGTCATATCAATATCAATTATATCAATAATGCTGGGGAAATGAAGACGACGGAATAAATTGAGGCGACAAAAGACAAGATCAAGAAACAAAGTAGTTTGTAGAAGATCCCACCACACAGATGAACTCCAACCACCCACAAGAATTCAGTTGTGAAATGTACAATCAAATATAAAAGTAAAAGAAGATAAAAAAACAACCAAACTAAAAAGGAGATGAACCCCAAGAAATGAACTAGCCTTACTACGAAAGGGGAAAAGAAGCAAATTTGGACTATCTTCCCCTGAGTTAATCTAAGGATTTAGAGTGATGCATTCTAAATTAAATCAATTCACAGACATGACATGAAAGCATTTGTACAACACATAAATGAACTGACCCTTTAATGATTCTACAAAACTTTCATTCGTACTACTATACATATAAATGAACTACGTAACATCCTTCAATGATTCTACAACACTTTAACAACTTGAAAACAAATGCTGTAGAAGTCGGAACATCAATCTAAAAAATCTTTAGATTCAAATAAAATGTTATTCAATAGAAAAACAAACCTCTTTGATAAATAAAGAAAAATTAAAAATAATGAAGTGATATTCTGTAGGTAATTTGTGCAAGTCTTCTTGAGAGAAAATGGAGATAGGGAGGAAACCGCTTATACTTGACAATAAAAATGATAAACTGAACAATGGGGTCTTTTTTATTTAATTTTTTTTCTGTCTTGTTTTTGGTGACACTATGGATTAGAATAAATAATTCACAAGGTTCATGATTTGTGATTATATAATATTTCCAAATTGAGCATCTATAAAATATACATTTTGCAATAAATAGATCCTCCACAACACACACACATCAGTTAACCGTTTATTCTCTCAAAATGATTAGAGACTCACCAACCAAAGGACTACCTACATAATTTGTAAAACGATAAATAGATTGAAATCAAAGGAACTGTTTTGTTATCCCATCCCATTTAGCATGTACATCATAACTTGCAATTCCCTGAATTAAAAAATGCATACAATATCCATAAATATCATTTAAAATCAGACGGCAAAAAAACCAAACCCAACCAACCAAACAAATAAATACCTCTAACAGTATCCAATGAAAACGTATTTAAAAAAAATGAAAACACATGGAACCCCTTTTGATATTTCAACATCATTTACCAATCATTCCAAGCCTAAAAATATCAGAATTAATGAATGAATTAATTAATTATGAATGTATGAATGAATGAAGAAAAAACCCAACAAACAGCCAAACCAAACTAAGAAACCCATCAAATTTTTTGTCAATAAGGAAATGTGTTCAGTTAGCACGAACGCATCAATATCAGTCATCTTCAAATCAATAGACAAATTAAATATTAAAACCTCAAGAGTCACAATAAACAGATTCTAAGTTTGTCTCTTCGTTCGCACACTTCCCATGTCTTTGTACATCTTAGTTCAATATACCGGATACAAAAACCAAAGACATTTTCACAGCGATATTATCATAATATCAAGTACTAACACAAATTTACCGCAATAAATGAAGAGGAAATCAATAAAGTACACCTTTGACACCATTTTTCTCTCCTTGCCTTATCAACAGTAATACTATTTTCTATCATTTATGTGTCATAATATGTAGGGTAACTGTACAACAAATTCATAATCTACACATCATGTATCTGTGAAAGTTTGGAAAAAAAGAAAATTCAAAAGATATAATTTTAACACACTCGTTTCAACACATTTTAAGCGGGTGGCTAGGAAGGATTGTAAGGAGTCTTTGCTGAAGGAAAGCAATATACCATATCAAAGAAAAGTAATGTTTTTGGGTCAAAATATAATATTTGGTAAAAGAAATTCAAAATTGATAAAATTAAATGGAGCCCACCCCCAAACTATAAAAAAAGATGTAAACATTCTCATTAAAACAAATACGAAGGAGTCTTTGATGTTGCACTAGGAATAGTTGTACACAATTCACAATTTCGCACATATATTTGGTGGGAAGAGAGATAGAGATAGATAGACACAGAGAGAGAGCCTTGTTTGTTGTTTGTTTGAGGTTTTAAGCATTTCGACCTTCAAGGGTCATATCAGTGCCGGAAGAGAGAGAGAGAGAGAGAGAGAGACAGAGAGAGGGAGAGAGACAGAGATAGAGAGAGAACATACATTCATCTTTCCTGAGCAATTCTCGCATACCTGACCTCCAAGCTATTTATTCTTTTACATTTTGATGTTTTGTCTAATTCATTTTTTTAAATGAAGAGAATGATGACAAATGAATATAAACACAAACATAACAGTTGTATGTATGTATGTACAACAAACATGCATAGTCATACACAATATTTTTTGTTTTTTTTGTTTTGTTTTTGCTAATACATCAAACACATTTATAACCATCATCGTCATAATAATCATCAAGCATGCGTGCGTGAGGATCAAATTTCCATGAGAAAAAAGAAAGAAAAGAAAGTGAGTCTTGTCATCTGTAGTATCATCGTATATCTACAAAAGCCTGGTATATGTACCGTGTGTGTGTGTGTGTGTGTGTGTTTGGGGGAGGGGGGTCAGCCGGTGAATTTAATATCACATATCCCACAGCTGTTGCTTGATTGAGAGGAGGCGAAGTCAAAACATAGTATGTTTTGTCTGTTTTAGAGTTTTACAGCTCTTTGATTGAGGGGAGGGGAACGTATAGATACAAATGCTTGTATTCTTATACATATCATTTTGCCTTCTCGCAAATCATGACAACAAACAGAAGAAATACATACACAGCTCATATTCCTTCTTGTGTTTTAAAATCTACTTTCTAAGCTTGGTTTCAATGAATTGGAAGAGGATGAAACCCATCATAAAAGCACCATACACGGGTATGAGAGATTCAGATAGGGCCATCCTATTAATTTTTTGTGACTGAATAAAATTTGAAAAAAAAGAGGTGAAAGTGCAATGGCGAACTCAAATAATGGACCAGAATGACTTAGGGGAGAGAGAAAAATGGCATTGACTTTTTTTTTTAGTTTCAATATTTTTCAAATTAATTGGCAATGACCTTTTTAGATAGAAGGCAATCTTTGTTAGTACCTGATCACCACAGGAGAGGAATAATTATCACAACATACAATGCACGCAATACCTACAAATACTAAAGAAACATATAAAAATATAATTCTATCAACTAAGTTCATACATACCGTAACATATATATACTTACATTTACATGCATATATTTATCATCCGTAAATACAATAATAATATGATTATTCATCAACAGTTTTCTGACCAATAGCCATGAATGTATGCACAGAAATACATTATCATTACAATAATCAAACAAATTATTTATCATCGAGCTTTTTTTGTTTTGTTTTTGTTTGTCCTTATATAACGCCGTAACAAATTGAACTGATGAAAGTTTACAAATGAAATTGAGATGGTCTGCTTTACTTTTAAAATTATTTTTATACTTTTTTTTTAGGTACGGTATTTCAAAGTTCATGAGACGAAAGTGATTATGTTGAACTTACAAGAAATATTATGAATATATCAATCACTTTGAGAGACGCACACAAAAAAATTCATTTTATCAACGACAAAACAGGATATACTACACATAAGTACACTCATGTAAACCAGTTATACATCGAAAAATAAATGCCTCCACGAGAAAAGATAATTATTGAAAGTTCTAATCCTGATTTTCAAATTGTGAGACGAAGACAAATAGATAAATATTCAGATTATTATGTTGATGGAGAAAGAAGAAGGGGAAAAAAAAGACTAGCATCAATGCTGATGTCAATTCGAGGAAGTAAGTATTTATCTTTAAAACTTTTGTTTGTTTAAGTGAGAACATCAACATATCTGACTCACCAAATGCTGGAAAATAGCAGGATTGTGCTGCAGGAATTTTTAATTTTAAAAAACCCGCCCCAGGTGCACACTTTTCCCGTTGTTTCACTTCAAACACTTGTCGAAACTTGAATAAAAGTCTGGATCACAAAACACACGTCGCAAAATGATACATC
>JAULCB010055499.1:0-28061 GCA_032358575.1 Dendronotus rufus | reverse complement strand
TCAGTACGCTCGCGCTTGGTGTACTAACCGGATCATGTCGTACATTCAGTACGCTCGCGTTTATCTCCATCGAAATCGCTCGCTCGAGTATCTGTATGTGCTACCTAGGAGGGTTAAGACAATATTATATTTTTTCTTTATTAATTTCATATCATAACACGACTAAACTTCTCTGCTTTATCTATTCTTTTCAGTGCATAATTTGCTTACCATACAAGACGATATCTTGAATTTGAAGCCTGGTTGAATGAGGCAAAAGTTTTAAGGTTTTGACTCTAACTGTATGGTCAAATCGTATTGAAGATGGACTCTAATTCTAATAGAGGTACCATTTGCTGTATAATGTATAATATCTTCAAATTGAAATGGGTGTTTAAACTATTTAAAAAATTGAAACTTTTAAACTTTTCTTCTCCCTCAGTTGACCTACATTGCTGTAACGTGTGGCGCGTCAGGCACGACTGCCGACAACAGGAAGAGTCTGGCACACGACATCACTTCCAACAGCTGGAGGGAGGACAGGGTGATCTGGCACGCCACCTCCGAATGCGCTTCCAATGTGTACGAAACCATGAACAGCATCAACCGCACCAACGCAGGTAAACACCGGGACACATCTGCTCGTCTCTTTTTGTTCTTTTTAGACATTCTATCATTGAATATAATTCAATATTCGAAGTAGCTCCATTGCTGGAAGTAATGAACAGTGCTGAAGAAAGACGAAGCCTTAAAGAAGAAAATGAGAAGGAAAAATATTATTCGTCACAAGCGACAGTTTATTTAAGAAACAAAACCAAAAGAAAATAGAGAAGCCTTAGAGAAGAAAATGAGAAGGAAAAATATTTTTCGTCACAAGCGACAGTTGGTGACAGTTTATTTAAGAAACAAAACCAAAAGAAAATTTTGTGAAAAGCTCTAAATCAATCTTTTGGTTGCTCTTAGTTGTTTCTCAAAACAAAAAGTTACCACCCAGTAAAATGCACTGATTTTACATGTTTTTGAGAATAAAAGTTCGTACCTTTTTTATGACTATTGCTTTGTTGATTAATCAATTTGATTTCTATTTCTGTCTAGGATTGAAATTTGAGCCTGAGAACGTGAGAGAGAAATACATGGACCTCACCGAGTTGCTGGGCATTGCTGGTGTGCCGACCTTCCTGTACATCCACCCTGATGGTGAGAAACGGGCAGCTAATTTCATGTTTTCTTATTTCAATATCTTTTTCAACAACCAAATTGTATGTTTTCTTATTTTGATATCTTTTTCAACAACTAGATTTAGTATTTTCTTTAAATTGATTCACTGCTGCAGCTTACTAGCCATTTTCTATGGTCACTCACATTTGTTTGCACGGTGAGAAGAAGAAAATTGATACGGGAAAAACCAATTGATTACTTCTATATTTTCTTGTGTTGTGTAACGTTAGGTAGGTATACATTGTTTTTATGTGTACAAGAAAATAAAGGGGATAAATATTACTGTTTTGTGTAAATAAGTCAATTGCCAACCTCATGAGAATACTCGTCGATAGCCAGTCATTCCGTTAATACCTCAGACTTTCTGATTTTCTAAGTCTATTATTATTGTTTAACAATTTTCAGATATTGAGCCCTTCTAATCATTAAAAAAAAGAAAAGACTATTTATCTGCTTTGGAATAGATTGTAGTTAAGAATAACTCCTGTTGATGACTATTATTATTTATTCTCTCTTTGCTTTTTTAGGCCACATTGCTTGGCATGGTCGTTACTGTGCTTTCGACTACTCTGCTTTTGGATCCTTCATGCGTCACACAATCGGGGAAGTCATGCGGCAGCCATGTCCAGTCTTTAACTGCGATTGCTGCAAGAGCGACACCTCAATTGATGAAGATGCAATGAGTAAGTTGTCTATATTGTGTGACTAAGATATTGAGTTGGGATGATTTTGTAGATGGATTTTTATAATTTTATATTTGTTTTCTAAGTCTCTATGAATAGTAGTAAAAGAATATGTTACTTGTGGTATCCACGTAAGGGATAAACTGTAAGTTATTGTTTTATAATAATTTTTATAAAACCTGTAATTGAAATCTTATTTCATTAATCATTCAAGCGTGTTGTTTTTATTATCAAGGTAAGGTGAGGATAATACGATTTAATCAAGACATTATCATTTTTTTCTTGCTTATCTTTCCAGACATCCAGGTGCCCAATGTGATTTCCTCCCAGTTGCGATCAACGACAACTAGGGCCGCGTCTCCCGATGGCACAGACCACCAGGGGTCAAGGCCAGACATGAAGTACGCTTCCCTCGGAGGCTACACGGACAACGTCGGCGGTACGGAAAGAGTTTTCATCTCCAAGAAGACACGACCTCGTAGTCCCAAGACGCGTAGACGACGTAATCATATTTCCGTCAACAAGAGGCCGTATTCGGCGTCTGCTTCTGCCGGCCAGTCTCAGCTGGAGAGATCTCCTTACTTGGCCTGTGTGGCTCCTCACATCCACCACCCGCACACAGTCAAGCAAAGACCGGCCAGTGCTAATAGACTTCTACATTACCTTTGATATCGTAATACACCGTAATACATCGTAATACATCGACGACATACTTAGACTGTTAGCTGTTCTAGGATATAATTATTTTTTAAATATATAATTATAAAAACCAGTACAAATTGTTAGTTATGAGCTTGAATAATCCTCAGCCATTTGATAATAATAATGATTCACAATGGAAAATAAAATTGTATATTTTTTTTCAAAACCATTCAACATTTTCTATTACTGTCTATAATGAGTTACGTATGCATAACGATAATAGAAAACACTCTATGAATACTTGGCTTTGGTTTCTTGATAAAGGTTTTTTTCTTTCTTGAAGCTGGTTCTAGTTTTGATTTTTTTCCCCTCTCATCGAATAAGAGAGTAATGATTGATATATTTGTTAAAACCATAAGGAAATCTTATTTCCTTCCCGTTTTGAAGAAAAATATTGATGCAACAAATTTTCTTCATTGTGATATTTTCAATTGATGTAATATTGATATAGCTTCGACTTAGACTAAGTCTAAAGAATGAATAGAATATCATAAGGTACTTACACATATTGTACATCTCCATATTACTATTATACTTTCTTTCTATCTGTTACACCAAAATAGTTTGAGGCATTCTTAACCTCTATTTTTACTGGTGGCGATGATATTTATTGTTGTTTTCCAAATACTGTACATGACATAGCATTCTTTGTCACATTCTGAGAAATATATTTGAGTTCGAAAAGTTATCTAATTATAATTCAATTTAATTCTATAGAAAGATGAGACAAAAGGTATCATAAATGCCACGATTACTACTATTACTATTCTTTTAATATATTATTATTATCTGTCATTGCTTCTGTTATTTCTCTTTTTGTTTCATAGCCTCAAGTGATTATCTGAGTGCCAATTAAATTTTGATGTGATCTTTAAACTACCTGTACTTTGTAACTCTTTCCTACATATTTTTACTAAATGGTACTTTCAAATTGATAGTTTATACATTACTTTGTGTATTTATTAATGTAGATTTGTTCACTTTAGGACACAACCTAAGAGTAGTAACATTAACATAAAAGTTTGTACAAAAATCTTCAATTTCAAGTCAATTGTGTTACCTCGTCAACAGATCTTAAAAATCTGATAGATGGACAAGTGTCTTTTCACAGGACAGTCTAAAGTAATGACAGAAAACTACAACAAATTTGAAGATAAGATCTGATGTTATGGTACACTTGATTTAATCGCATATCGTAATATTAATAGAATAACATACTGACTGAATATGAAAATTAAAAAAAAAGACTAAAAATCATGATTATTCATTGAATTAAATCATTGCTTTCATCAGATTCTACTAACACTTGCTATGTAGTTAAATGGACCAATTTCTAACACTGACCCAGGAATCTATTGTCTCCACTGCATTTTATTTCATCCAATAGGTATATGGATTTATTTGTACTTGTAATTTGAAGCACACACCTGTGATATGACTAAAACCCATATATTATATTATATTATTAACTTTAACATTTTTGTGATCGCTTTTTTTTATATGAATTGTGTTTGATTCTTTTTTTTTATCTTGATCAAACTTAGACAACATGACACATCATGTATTGTGATTTATAAGTGATTTGTTTTAAACACTTGTTTTCATTTATAATAGGTATCCACAAAATGATACTTTTCATATTGATACCACTTTGATCTGTGATATATATATATATATTCTTACATGATATTCTTATGAGAACTCTCAATTCATTTTACATTTCTATTGTAATGTATGTTTTACCTGTTCAACAAAATCAAAATCTGCTGTATTCCAATGTTCTTTTTATGATGAAATGAAATAATTAATCAACATGATACAAATATATATTCTTTGTAATCTTTAATCAATATTATACTATACTGTATCACAAGTGACAATAGTACAATAGTCTTTTAAAACAAAAGTATTCTTTTATATGCTAGGGAAAATAAGGTTTTAGAATGATTAATTGATTTTACATGTTTTAACATTTGATGTAGTGCACTTACTTCTATCTTAGTCCTGAAAAGTTGATGTCTAAACAATTGATTATCTCTCCACTTTTCAGGTGAAGAATTAACGGTTATCCAAAATTGTTGAAAGTGAAAGTGATGGAAAATTCAGTTCTTTGTCTTAAATTTACACCATTGCTCAAAATGTCAATAATTTATCATTGTCTTGTGTTTGGTTCATGTTTTGGACACTATTATGTCTTGGTAGATAACATTAATCTCTTTTAGAAAATAAACTGTGTAATGATAACCATTGAAAAACAAAACTACTTATTTCAATTCGTCAAGAGATTAGGCCTATCCTCTCCTACTCCTAGACAGTAAACCCAAAAATGTTTGACAGGCATTCATCTCATAAGGTTAGTAGAGAGTCTTCTGTACCAAAATTCTATTCTATGTAAAAGGTTGTCATCATTAGATCACAGTAGATAGAGAGCAGAATTAAAAGGATTGTTGGGAGCAGAACCAGAAGATTCAGTATGATGAATAATGCTGCATCTCGGTGCAACTACACACTGCGCACTAGACCAGGTAGCTTTGTCTCACCAAAGCTTCTATCTAATTCAACACCCATTTCAGTTTCATTGGCTTCATCTCTGTTTTAAACACAATAGTCTTCCCGCGATTGGAATTGAATTCAAGATCAGAGTCAAAGCCTTATACAGTGCAGAGCGGATATATCGACATCGTCGGGACCGTGGTAAAATGTCGATATATCAGGAATGACAATTTAACCCGTAAAATGTTGGTCGCATTACACCGGAACTCGGAATACCCAAAGACCATGGGTCATAGTATGTGTCTGTGGAAGATTGGTGGGGTCTACATTTTTAGTAATTTTGGACCTATCACTATCATAGTATTTGTACCAGGCAACAACTGACACAATGGAAAGCTTTGTTTCACCGAAATCGGCGGGAAAATGGGTGTAAAATGGCCAGTGAGGGAAGTCAAACACAGAAGAAATAAGGAAACGCTCAGTTCATGAATTACGTCCTTGACCTACATGCCAAGTTTCAGACGCTACGACAAACCCTCTCGTGGTAGGCAGCCACTTTTGAATATATCTAATGAACGTCTTCTTTGAATCGACCAATGCAAAACATCGGACATGACCATGACGTAGGTAGTTATTATTTAAAGAACAGCGGGAATTCCATTGATAACAGGGTCATGAATGAAACCCAAAATAATATAGTACCCACGCTTTGAGGTTAATGACCGGGCGGTGACCTTTAATTAGTACACAAGTGACGCTCAGTGATTGGTCGCTTGTCATTTATGATGGACAGGGTCATCTTACGGGCAAAATACACCGATTATTGTTGATGTCGATAGATTGCTATGTCGATATAAGCGTCTTCTGGTAAAATTTATGTCGATATACGAGATCTTCATTTACTAATGTTATATAGCAAAAGAAAACAGGACTTTTGTGCCATGTCGATATAATATAAGCGTGATGTCGATATAAGGGTTGTCGATATATCCGCTCTGCACTGTAATTTTGAGCTCATACATTGGGTTTCGAGATCAGGAGCTTCTGGATGTTGGGCAGTGCACAGACCACAAGACTATCGGTATAGTGAAAATATATACATATAGGCCTTTTTATATAGTTGCATAAGTGACTTAAAGGCCAGCGCATTCTACTCGAGATCAAAGGGTCTCTGGTTTAAAACTTATGCAAGTTTCCTCATTCCATCCAGGTGTATGATGGGTAGTGACTCACCCATAGTATGGGTTTTTAGAGGTAAAGTTTTCCCCAGGCAAATATACTACTTCTACTCTAACGGATAATCAAATTATGAAAATATCTATACAAAATAACAACTTGTACAATACAACAATTCAATATTGGAAGAATTTATTATTGTTATTACATCTCTACAAAAATAGTCAAGTAAATTAATGATAGTGATGATAGCATTGATATAGCTCTTATCCACAGTATTCATTGTGCTCTAAGCGCTTCACAATACCACAATTTGACTTTGACACTGTCAGACGACAAACATATAAAATAGGAGTAACACATGCAACTATTGGTCCATATTTTGATCTTAATAAATTCACTCATCTTGTGAAGATCCCATGCAAACGTCCAAATAAATGCAGAACTTTACACACACTCCCAGACCTGCACATACATTACACTCTTAGGTATCATGATCATTGCTAAATCCACTGTCATCTTAAAATCCTAAATATCTGGTGATATACAACGAAATTAATGCTGAAGAAAAAGCACTTAAATAATTTTGCATCACTAACTGGTCACCCAAAACAACATTTAGAGGAATACTCATGCTCGTTATCCAAAGAAAGCTATGCAGGAAGAATCAGACTCAATCATCTTCAGGCCTTGCTGGATGATTGGCCTATGCCGGATGATGACGACTTCCTTATTCCTTTGGTTAATTCAACTGTGTGTACATAATCGAATCGTATTGTCAAGAGTCAAAAGCACAGTAGCTTATTAATCCTTGTCGTGTCGAGTAATAACAGATGGGTAGTAGTAGTAGTAGATAGACAACAAAGTTTATAAACAATACGACGAAGAAAGAGTTGAGATTACCCATAGAATAGAGTAGAGAAGATTTACAATTGTCTCTATCACATGTTCACACATACACATCATATAAACACTCTCAATATTTACATTTTTCACATATGAATCATACCACGTAGTCAATCTTTTTATAAATCCAACATTCATTCATTCATTCATAATTGATTGCAAGGAATAAAGTTAGATGCTACGAAAAATAAAATATAAAATGAAAATGAATCTCACATACTCATATATATATGTACAACAACTTCCCTTAATAGTAATAGAATGGATTTGGTAAAAACAAACTCATATCAGCCACCCTATCAAAGAGATTTTTTTCATTTTCAGACAACTTTTTCATCTATCATCCCCCGTTTTTGCATACAACTTACATACCACTTGACTTCTTCAATTACACACACATACACAAAAGGACCTTAAAAATAACATCTTACACACACGGCTCAAGGTTGTGCAAATAATATGCACTAGGTTTATACACAAATGTTCTCTCATTTGTTCATCATTCGTATTGAAGTCTCAGCCAGGCTCTGACAGATCAGCACGTCTCTTTCAGTCCGACACAATCAACACCATCTCCTCCTCCTATCCCATTGCACAGGCTAAAGGAAAATGATGACATCTCTCAAATCATTCTCAGCTACAGATCATTCTCACGACAGAGTTTCTCCTTTGGTTACCTGAAAATAAAATAAAATAGAAAGAAGTGTCAAAAAGGATAGAAACAATACGAAAAACTAATAAATATTGTCATCTGTTCTTGACTAAACAAGAGTGTGACTGTACTGTTAATACAAAATATAATCTATTTATTTCTCATATTCGAACGAAAAAAAGAGAACCATCTTTTTTTCTAGAGAACATCGTTTTGCATCTTGATTGTTGTGTGCTAATATTTTCAACAAAATATCAAATAAAAAGTTTTTACAAACAAAGTTTCAATACTCCTTTCAACATTACTTCAACCACTGACTATTAATAATACATTTTAAATGGTTATCCCATGCGTTACAAGTCCTCATATTTTTTAGATGATGAAATATATTATGTTTGATGAAAGAGTAATTCTCAATAATAAAAAAAACCCAACAACACTAGTTTTGAAACTTTCAACACAGAACAGCCATATCAAAGGCGGGAGACCTTCTTATCATAGTTCATCTCAGATAGGACTAGCATTCCCACAGCAAATAAGTCGAGGCATAAAATTGTTTTCCCTGTTGGAATTATTTGAACCACAACTGTCTTAAAAAAGAAAAATCAAAGCTACTGTCTACATGAAATTTAACTACAACTACTATTACTATGTCGATTTTAAAACTTTATAATTCTTTGGATGAAACAGATCACACAGCTCAATTAGATCTTAAATTCAAATAATTGTCTTTTTCAAGTCAGTACAAAGTAAGATTTGAGGAATATACATAATGTGTAACTAGGTTTCATCAATGGCAACTAGAGACAAGCCAAGGTATCGTTAGTTGTTGTGAAAGAAATAAAACGATTTCATACTTCAAATTTTAATCATATTGTCAACAAGAAGAATTGTTTTCAATCCTTGAGAAATTCAATATATATATATGAAAAGAGCAGTAAGTTAAAAAAAAAAGTAAAGTCTGAGAGTGAGAGTAAAAGTTTAGGAAAGGAGAAAGTAAAACATAAAAGATCAGCAGTTTCTTACTTTCTACTAAAGTACCTACACACCAAAATTAGCCTGATGTATAACATAGTTCAATTCATAGAGAGCATGAACAACTCAAATGATAAAGCAAGGAAATCTTCATGCTGATAAAAAAGTAAGTTCTCATATTATAGTATAGCATATTCATAATTAATTGTATACAGTCAACATTTGATTGAAATCAAAATAAAAAATAATTTTCTTGCTGAAATTGAAATACTGAAATACAATCTACTATTCATCCCACAGCACTCTCAAAACCATAAAATAAAACACCAAGTAATGAAAATTGAAAGTCAATTATCGGGGCATGCACAACCCAGCCATCGATCATGTCATGACATTGGTATTCACTTTTGTTCAAACATCAACAAAGCTGAAACATTCATTTACATTACATTACATTCAAATGATACAATTTCATTAGCTTAGCCCCAGACCATCCCCTACTAAGCCTTTTTTTTCCATTTGAAGTGCATGCAATTCACATTAAGTCTGCGATAAGCAATTCATCTGATTAAATTTTTTAAATCTTTGCCCAAGATAGTTTAGAAGTAAGGATCTCCTTATCTCACCCCACCATCCCATTACAATTACATACTAGAATTAAGCACTGAAAACCACAGGGTGTTTCATGAAGATTTCATAGTGAAAGACTAGTTCCCCCCAAAACGGTTATCTATAAAAAAATCTGTGCCAAAAAATGGATAGTTTTTATGCAATTCAAATTCAGGTTCTTCACCCCAAACAGCTAAAACTAAATTGAAATATACCCGTAGATAGAGATGAGTAAAACAGACAGAGTAAAGGAAAGAGCATGTCTTAGACTCAAGGCTGCACTAATCAAATTATGACAAGGTTTCTTTTCTCAATAAGAATACATAGCTAGTATGATGTGGGCCTGATAATAGTTGTGATTTTGGGAATATCGTTGGTATCATGGTGCATGAATGACACACACAAAAAAAAAATTGAATACATACACATAATCAATACACAGTTTCATTCTTATACAAAAGTGTTTCTGAAAAACAAAAGAACCCAAAGCAGATTAATGAAAATAAAACGGAATAAAAAAAAAAATGGCTGCAAGGGCTGCAAATGCCCATAAACAAGTTGAATTAGAGGTTTAATTTTTTTTAAACCACAAAGCGCAATATATGCAGTCAGCAAATTCACTTTTCAAAGTTAGAAAAACCTGTAACAAAATAATAAAAGAACAAGCAAGAATAAAGGCACAAGAAGGAGCCAAAAATGAAATAAGACAGAATTCATTGAGAAAGAATAAAAATCTTTTTTAAAAAGGAATAAATCCAAGGTTTCTTTCTCACCCTCGGTTAGAAGTATGTAGGTCTAGTCACTCAGACTAATAAAACATGCATTTTTTTAACATTTTGTTTTTTCATTTTTCATTTTTGACGATATTTCAGAGTTTTCACCGTACAGCGTGATCTGTTCAGCAAAAGCCAATGACAATTTGTGAGTTAGTCTTAAAGAAAGTATGATAATGAAATTCATTTCTCCTTTAATGCATTACTTATTTTACTTTTGATTTTAATTTAGGGAACTGAAACACAAAATTGTATTTATGCTTAAAGTAACTCAACAAAAAAGGTATTCTATGAGTATGAGTATGAAACCTAATTTACTGCTTATCTGAATGAAGAGAGAAAAAGACATCTATTATAAAGAATTGATTGAAAGTTGAGATGAAGTAAGAAAAAAACAAAATATTGGCACTTGCAGGCAAAATGAAAGCAAACGCAAGTTCTTCCTGAATGTGTGTATGTGCGCGTGTGTAGCTTCAATGTTGTTCATCACAGAGTGTGGCAAGCCTATTCAAAAATGAAAGACTGCCAAAAAGAAATTAATTCAAATGTGATTACAATTACACTTTATACATTTCCTTACAGACTACTACCGAAAGTTATACTTTGAAACAGAAAATTAGATTTTCTCTTTTCTTTTCTCTTTTATAACGAAACTTAATTATGACATTTTAAATCCAATGCCAATAGCAAAAGAGAAAAATATCGAAGGATCTGCTTGTGTTAGCTTGATTGTTGCACGCATTGATTGCCAGGAAAAGGTAGTGTATAATTTCTTTGGACTGCAAGTGCAAGAATGTAAGAAAGCCACTGCAATATCAATAACAATTGTTAGCGCGAGATTGTCTTAATCGAAAAGAACGAAGCAAGCCTAAGGTAAAGGAATGTAAACAAGAAAAATAAGTGGAATGAAAAAAAAGGAAAACCTCTTCTGATTCGATTAAAATACAATGCAGCTGATTAGAGAAAGTTAAAATGAAAGCCTGGAAAAAACTGGTACAGTAGCCACCGTCTAAACGTATGCCTTGTCTATACGTAAGCTCTCTAAGTCTGACTGAACTTTAAAAAATACAATTTGTATTTCAAAACGCATGCTCTTTCTGTCTAAATGCATGCCGCTTCAAACTCAGATCCACCTCACAGTACGTTTAGGTGGCGGCTACTGTATAGTATAAGTAAAAACAAAACCCAAATCAAACCAAACTAATATAGAGGCACACCTCAAACTCAAACAAACAAACACACACACACAGGCCCAAACCCATGCACACACTCGTCAAATTCAAATTACCATATCATTCTTCTACACCCATCATCATCAGTCTTATACTACAACGACCACCACACATTGACATATCTAGTCATTAGCATTTTGAGAGGCTATATCGCCTTCTTCTATACTGGCATCTTTTTCTGGCTCATAATTTGCAACCTGAAAGTAAATAGTAAAGCACAGGAACATTTGAGAACACAGGGCGGGGAAGGAATTGCTTTGTGGAGGGACGCGCTATAACTATAAAACTAAGTAAGTTTCGAATGTTCCATAAATTATTGTTAAATCCCAAGAAACAATTATTATATATATAGACACATTATCTACAGCGCAGTTCGCTATACGCGTATGGAACAATTTTTTGAAAATCCATTTTCAAGATTTTGCACTAAACACAAGCTCATACATCATCTCTATAAATAGCTAAAGAAAGAAACGACGCAATTCATGAACAAATTCACTTCGCTTAACGCGTATGGAATTTCGCGCTAAATTTTGCTTCGCTAACCGCGTATGACACATGTCAATCACTAATTATAGCTATATCAATTGTTACCAGTACCAGCCTCGCCCTATACGGTGTAAACAACACGTCGCTAAGTCTTACTGCTGTGCTTCCCGCGTATGTGGGTCACCATACGCGTTTACTACACACGCTGCTAAACATTCCTGCTGCGCTTTACGCGTATGTAGGTTGACAACAACCATACGCGGAAATAATAAGCAGTTTCCAATGCCCTTTACGCGTATGGAACAAAAGAAATGTAATTTATGTCTGAAATCCATTTTTTTAACTTTCTATCATTAATTTATGTTATGTTTTACATAAACTGTAAGAATCAAGATGATACAACACGGATTAGTCTTAATACAGTTTTTCTCAATTTTCTCCATTCTATATAAATGTTCCATACGCGGATAGCGAACTGCGCTGTCGTATGTAACATATATATATATTATACAAACAACATTGATTGAGTGTCATCGTGACATGATAATGATAAAAGAAGATTCACATTTTGATTGAGCAAAATCAAGAAGCAAAGTTTGACAATTATAATATATGAACAATGTGTGCTTTGCAAAAGACTGTAGGTATCTGTTGAAACAGCCTTTGAAAAAAAATCATAAATCTATCAGAATATAATTCTTTGATCCATTTAAGTGATATTTAAACTAAGCGAAACAACAAAACATATAATTAAAAAAATATAATCATAGAATAGCCACAACTGTTGAATACAAAACAGAAAGTATTGAGTGACAAAATCAATTTAATAAATTCAAAAAGAAAACACAGTACAAGAAGGATCTATGAGTACCTATATGAAACATTTGGCGGACATGATATGTCACAATATTTCACACACAATGAATCTCTTCTCTTTTTTCTTAATGAAGGAAGGCCTTTAATGAATAACATTGCATGGTGACCCATGAAAATCAGCTGGAAGAATATTAAAAAGTATATTTTATAAAACCGACTTATACCTATGTTGATCGCACATATCATCTTTCAGAACAATTTCCTTTTGATTTTGTCATGAAACTGCGTTGCTTTCAGGCTGAAGATTGATATCTCTTAGAAATTTGATGAATTTCTTTTTTAAAAATGCAGTTAACAAGATTAGTAGGTATCAATACAGAAAAAAAAGGAAATTAGCTTTTTGTCTTTTTTGTTACACAATAGCAAGCAAAATTAATATCACCCATAAATATTCAACAATACATAATGCATTGCATTTTCTAATTTACAGATTTAGTAGCAACAAGTTTTTTCTTAAATTCTAAATGATTAAAAATATGTAAATAATCGTTTTCACTTTATTAATGATTAATAGCAGGTTAATTAATAGATCTATGATGGATCTTCCTTTCAATTGAGTCAAAAATATCAGTGCCCAGACCTTTGAAGAAATAAGATTTTGATTAGTAGATGGATGTGCCAGTTTCTGTTTGCAGTTTTCTTGTGACCATACAAGGAGAAAATGACTGATTTCAGCCTGCTGCCTTGTGTGTTTAAAAAAGCGATGACTGTTTGAAATTCAAAATTCAAAGTTTATCAATCTAATAAATCTTCTTTCAAAAGACCCTTTCTCAGGAGGTAGGCCCCTACACATAGAATTACAAAGAAGAGTGTATAACATATTCCTCCTGAATGTTAACAATTTAACATTGAAACAAACAAAAAAAGATTTCTAATGTTTCTATTATAAGAAATTCACACCCAAGAACTGGGGCTATGACTTTCAGACTGATCTTAATGGGCCACCACCTCTCAGTGTTGTTAATGACGGATCCATACGAATGGAAACATGAATGTGATCTGGTTTGGTAAAACAACAATAATGATAACAAATTCATGTGTGCCTTTTCAGATTTTCCTCTTAGATTGTCATTAAATTCACACCACAATATTATTACTATTACCCTTGCTTCGATGTACTCAACACGTCTCTCCAATTCTGTCAATTTCTGGTTCAGCGTCGCCAACCGAGAACGGCATGAAGTATCTGCAGAGATGGAATAGATGAAGACAATCACTGAAAATGAAAACTAGGTTTAGCGGTTATAACACTGGTGTTTTTCAAACTATTTTTTAAGAAATTTGTTGCTTGTGTTATGTATGAAGTACATTATGAAATGTATTGAAATAGTTCTGTACGTTGACATTCTTGTTCTCGATATCTGCAATGAGATACGCAGTGGCTATTTTTACAGTCCCGTAAAGATGGTTCTCGTGGCTATATTTACGCCGTAGTATGTTTCTTTTACAAAACTTGTGTCTAGGCCTATTCACTCAGTCCCGTAAAGATGGTTCTCGTGGCTATTTTTACGTCGTAGTATATGTTTCTTTTAGGGTTAGGGTTAGCTTTTAGGGTTAGCTTTTAGGGTTAGGGTTAGGGAGGGTTAGGGTGTGAATAGACACAAGTTTTGTAAAAGAAACATATATATACTACAACGTAAAAATAGCCATGAGAACCATCTTTACGGGACTGTAAAAGTAGCCACGAGAACCATCTTTACGGGACTGTAAAAATAGCCACTGCCAATGAGATATGTCCAATTTCGACAATGAACGGAAGCTAGTGTGAGTGTTGTTCTCTTTTCTTTTTTTCAAAGGACAAATGGTGATATGCAAGAGCAAAATGAATGCAATGAATGAAAATGAATGTATGAACACACTGTACTGTAGGCAATAATTTTGAGATTGGCTCCATCAAGTAGTATAGGATTCATTAGTGGCAGAAAGTCTCCGTATCTTAAAAAAACTAATAGGGTCCATCTAACCTCTTCACTATGACAGCATCACAGCAACTTACCAAAAGAGTTGAGGAAATCTGAAATCTTTTTTATGCTGCCAGTAATAACTTCCATGTACTCCCTGTTTGCCCAATCCTGCTGTAAGGGTTTTTGTTGGGCGGCACTTTGTTGTTGTTGTTGTGACGCCATTTTTGATCTTTGACAAGATAATTTGAGGCAATGAAAATGATTTCAAAGAAGATGTGTTTGTTTTCCTACGGATTATCAAGAGAACTGATAAATTTACACACAGTACAGCACACTCCACTTCCTCAAGCAAGAGCAATAATAGCCCAATACACACTTCCGTGTTTCTGACCTTGGCCTTTGTTGTCCGCTGTGTTGATGGAGTATTCATTATTTTACAACCATCAAATATTAACTTCACATAAAATTACAGGTAATACAATTTTTATAATTTATTATGATATTAGATATTCTATTTATAATCATTATAAATTATATTTATCAATTGTACATATTGAATATATAATGTAATTAAAAATACATTTTATCCATCCATTTTCCGGTTTTCGTTTTTTGAACGAAACTTTTCCCGAAAACGAAAGGAGAAAAGCTTGAAATCAACACATTTGGCATTGCGTTGGTGAGCCGGTGTTGGAGTTTGTTGAATATCTACAATACATTCTTTGAATATGGCTTCTGCTCTGGAAAATTATGTGAACAGTATCTTTTTCATGAATTTTGAATTTCCTAGTTACCTTTAGAGATATTAAATGATGTTAAATCTTTGTAAAATTAATTGTTTGCACCTTGTCATAATACTCACCTTTTCATGGAAAAATTGTTGCTTGGTCGTATGAATTTGCTACTAAGCTACTATCTATTGCAAACGACTAATGTATTCATTGGTATCAAATTTCCCTTCATAGCTTATCTTTCTCTTATAATCCGTTATATTATTTTTCTAGAATTGGTGAATTGCACAGATATGATTGCAATTCAATACAAAAAAATGACTTTCTGAAGAACTAGATTTCAGAGACATTGTTGTTATTCCTACATTACAGTAATTCATTTTTCATTATGCAAATATTGATTTTGAGTAGTAACTTAAGAGACGTGAGTACTTAGACCAGAATAATCAACCCCATTCTCATTCCAGATTGTCTTTACTCTCAACAAGATAATACATTTGCCGTTCGAAAATTACTACCTATTTTGAAACACATGGAAGATATTAGAATATAGAATGCCATTCGTATGATTTTATGCCCTTAACTTAGTCCTTAGAAATGGTGGAAATAGTCACAGCTGACGGTCGGGTCATTGTGGTGAGTAAAAACATTTTTTCCTTCTTTTAGTTCCTATCGTCATGTTTGACGTCACTTGTCATTTTCCATCTTTTGTTTTCTACTTCCCCAGCCTGGTTTTGAACCTGAGACCTCTCGATCTCGAGTGAAACTTGCTAACTGTTGTTGTGCCATCGATGCCAGCAAGCTCTTGGCATTTGTTCCCTATTTTCTCTATTTGCTGGTTTGTTTTTGGTTTTGATTTTGTGTTGGGGTTTTTTTCTGTGGAGAAATAAACAAAAAATCACCAACAGCTAATTCTGGATCCACCCGCCTCCCCTCCCCCCACTGATTTTTCTTGCAGGGTACCCTTAAAGGTTTCGACCAGACCATCAATTTGATCTTGGATGAGAGTCATGAGCGTGTCTATAGTAGTGGCCAAGGCGTGGAGCAAGTCATTCTGGGACTTTATATCGTCAGGGGAGATAATGTGTACGTACCAATACCTTTAAAAAAAAATATTTTGTTGATCAGATTGATTAGTCATTTCATTACGTATAGACATTCTCATCTTTCTTTTGTAGTAATAAGTATAATCCATAGGTGGGAATTCCCCCGCTATTAGCGGTTTACCGCTAAAACCAATTTTGTAACTTTTTTATGACCGCGAGCATGTAATCTTCATGCATATATAGATGATATGATGCTTAATTTCATATGGTAATATATAGCCTGGAGTACTCCAGAATGCTCTAATTTGTATCAATTTTAGATTGCCGCATGCGCCCGCATTCTTGCCCGCAAAAAAACAACTTTGAAATTGAATTTTGGAGTTCCCACCTATGATAATCTGTAGGATTAATGTATCTAGTTATTTCTTTTTCTAACAAAATAAAAGGTTTGACCAAACCCTGTCTCTATGCTAAGACTGTGAGCCTGAGCACCTAAGGACTTATTATATTGGTATACTTTAGGTACTTTTTTTGGTCAAGAATAATCTAGCACCTTCCATGAGATCTTGCTTGAATGAATTTTGATTCAGAGATCGACTGATTTCAGTAGTGATTTCCTTCTTTGAAATTCAAATTTTGCATGGAGAAATAAGGTTCGGGCTTTGCAAGATAGTTTTCTTCCTTTGATTTTACAGGGTAAGTGTCTGTAATCATATATACTAATTTCAATTCATTATTTATTTTTATCATAGTGTAAAGCTGGTAAGTGTAACAAAGTAAAGTCAGAACAGTAAAAAATCAATAGGTATTTATATTGATTTTTCTATTTTGTTTTCTCCTTGCTGTCTTCCTCAGTGCGGTGATTGGGGACGTAGACGATGACATGGATAGCAACATGGACTTTGATGGAATACGAGCCGAACCTTTGAACGCAATAGCCCATTAGTTTTAGTATTAGTTTTGACCATTAACAGCAGTTTTTGATTTGTTTTGATTCTATTTCATGTGACCACATCACTATTATTTGTAATACATTTAAAAAGTCTTTTGCCAAAGTTAATGATAATGTAAACTCACAAGTTTGAATTTGAAGGATGAATTCAAGGTTTTTATTTGTATTTCATCGCAATGAAAATTATTTTTACTCTTTGCAGAAGACTGATTTTATTTGAATGTAATTATCACCTATTTTATCGTAAAGGTTTTCTTCAGTTGTTTGTTTCTTATCAATATTTGTGAATAATATTTGTATGGTAATTTAGATTCTAGACAAATAGTTTGTTCTTTTTTCGAACACACACACAAAATAAGACAAATTCATCATTTCACTGTATATAATATGCTTCATAGAATGCCACTCTGTGTCTCATCATTTTCAAAATAATGGTCTGGTATAATAATGATAGAAGGGCATTTAGGTCTCACTGGTCCACGTTTGATTGTAAGAACGGTCAGCATTTAATTCAAGACAGCGAGTAACCAAGAATCGAGAGGAGATAATTGAATCATATGATTTACTAACTATGTAAATGAGAACATGTATGACTTTTATTTTTGGTAACACACAAACCGTTCTTGGTGTCAGTCAGTGGGTGGTACAGTGCAGTGGGTTACACGTAAAAAACTATTGAAATTGAAGTGAAAGTGAAAGCATTGGACAGACTACTTTTCACTGTTGCTGTATAAGTTATAAGTGAACATTTATTATAGTGAACCATTAATTAATATACGATAGGCAGCAATATTTGAAGACTCTGCAGGGAGAACAGTCTAGGTTGTTCTCTTTCTTTCTTGATCAATTTACCTTTCATACCTTTCTGTGTAAGTAAGGTTCAGTCCAGGTTGTATGATGACCAATGGTAACTTGAGATAATTTAATCTTCAAGTTGCATGTCAAAAGTATCCTAATATTAATATTATTGTCATCGTCATTACAAATGCATATGACCACCGGGTTTGCGAATTACAATAATAGAAGTAGGTACCGTTGATGCAATACAACAAAGGAATTGTGTCGTTGTTTCTATCCCAGAGGTCTTTGATTCTGGACTCTTCTGCCCAGTGCCATAGGTAGTATTCTTGTCAAAGGAACTTGTTGACTTCAATTTTAATAACCGTCATTGAAATTAATAGTTAATTTTCTCAGTTCCTTCCCCTCTGTGACTTAGATTATTCCTCCTGTAGACTTGTCAGATGTTTTTAGAATAGTGGATTTTTAATGCGTGGTGATATTAGTGGTTCGTTTTACTGCACTTGTCAGTCAGGGTCTTGAATACTAAGATGCTGAGAGTTTTATATGTTGATAAACTATGATTATTTCTGTAGAATTCATTTGATGAAAGTGTATACAGCATTGTCCGATGCGTCCTTAGTTCTGGCCTAAATTGTTTTGAATACCCTCGTCTATCGCTGTACAATACCATAATACCAGAACGGTTTTACTTACCATTGGTTTAAGTTGAAAGTTTATTGAACAAAGCAAAGTCTTTTAGTTTTAGCATTCATTTTCTGTGGCTTGATAATATATGAATAGATTTTGAACCTGTTCTTGTATTTTTATGAGATATGATTTTGGAAAGGGTGTATTATGTATGGTGTGTGTGTGTTATGTTACCAAAGTTGAATGTGCATTTGAGAGAGACAAGGTGTTTGTGGCTGTGTGCGAGTCTGTGTGACAGAGAAACAGGGAGAGAGATCTACTAAAACATTTAGATTGAAGTTTTCACATTGTTTCATTGTTGCAATGAGTCCCATTGAATAAAATGATTTTATGATAACACTTTGTCTGCTACATTTATTTAGATCTTGGAATGTTTGAAAGATGTATTTGCATGTTTGCTTGTTGCACAGTGGGCTGATCACCTGCTTGCCATAGATCCTGATCCATAGTATTTCCCAGCTCTGTATTTTGTCAAAGAAGGTTATTATTATTGGGGCATCTTGAACCTCATTCACCATTTAAATTTAAGACAGCATGCAGCTGGATGCTGACACTGCTAACGCGGTATAAGGCATTGGATAACAAAATAAACAAAATGGTAATCTCCATATCACTATCACATGTCAACATTATCAGTGGCGTTGGCAGCCTAGTGGTCAGCGTATCCGCCTGAAGATCGAAGGGTCTAGGGTTTGAGTCCTGACGTTGAGTCCTTGGGAAAGACTCTTTACACGATTTCTCTCATCCTATCACGGACGAATGTAAAGTTCGGAGGTCCCCCTGGCGTTGTCTTTGTCAAAAAAATTGTATACGTGCCCAACAGGCCGAATATGGCTTGTCTGATGTGTTATATTATATGTTTTGCCGGGGATAAATGTATTGTGAAGCGCTTAGAGCATGGTGAGGACAGTGGATAAGTGCTACATACCATATAAATGCTCCCATTTATTATTGATTGGCCATGGTTCGAACTCGGCACGTCATGCCCAACCAACACAGGGCCCCTCATGTGTGGACACCTCAGACTGGGATCCTTCCCCCCCCCCTACCAGATCTCGGGTATATGTATATTATATAAGGAGCTATGAAGTAACATTAGACCCTATGATCTCGTGGAATCAGAGTTGTGGGTTATACTCGTAATCATCCACATTGTCAGCTGACAGCCAGCCAGTACTGACTGTGTGTGTTTGCTAAAATGCTAAAAATAGAAACATGATGATAGATAGCAGTCCTACAACTGTATTCGTTTTTCTGCAATCACAATTCCAGATATACTCATATGATCGATCATGTCCACAGTTTTTCAGTTTGTCGCCTAACTTCAAATCAGTTTTTCTCAAAACATGAATTTTGGACATACCGGTAGTCACCTCTGGCTCTCAGCCGACAATAAGTATGTACAGTGGAAGTCGGATTCAACAAGGTCGTCGGGACTGACGACATGAACTCGTTGTATGCAACCTTTTGTTATACGCGACGTCGAGCATAACGAAAGGTCGCATATGGGGATTTCAACTGGTCTCGTTGTAGCCGACTTCTCGTTGAATTTGGCGCCCACTGTATAATGTACTTACTGTAGTAGTAGTGGTGGGTGAAGGGTAATGGAATTGGAAGTAGGAGAAATGAAAAAAAAGAACTCTTTGATTTGGCATTATATAGTTTCTTTAATGATGATTGATAATGTTTTAATTTTTGTTGTATGTTGTAGTAGTAGTGGTAGTAGTAGTAGTAGTTCTCCTCTCCGGAGAGTAGTAGTAGTAGTAGTAGTAGTTCTCCTCTCCGGAGAGTAGTAGTAGTAGTAGTAGTTCTCCTCTCCGGAGAGTAGTAGTGGAGTGACTATTATTATATCATCATCATGGCCTATTCACAGTACTGACAGGACAAAACTGATGTTCTCTATAATAATAATAATAATAATGATATTATACGAGTAAAAACCAACACAGAGGACGAGAAAAAAAAAGATACATAATAATAATAATAATAATTAACTAAATCAGATCAAAACAAACATGGGATGCCGCTATGTAGTACAATATATGCATATAAGTAAGTAAGTAAATAATTCTACACCTGACATGTAAACACTTAGCATTATTTGGTGCATATATATACTATTTTACTATTATAGTATACATAAAAGGCTTTCCTAGCAAGTGATTACAAAGTATTACATTACAATTACACTCCAACAAACGTCCAACAAAATAGACCTATGTATAACTATAATTATAATGTTAAAGAATGATGAGGTCAATGTGTGCTAATTTTTGTTTGATCAGAAACCGAGGAACAATAATAGATTTTATTATTCAAAACCAGTATCAAATCTTCATTCATCGAAAAAAACCACAATCTTAATATTAAACAAACAAAACTTTCTACTATTCACTTAGTTAAAATTTACAGGAGAACAAAATCTTAAGCAAATTTTGACATCTCCACATTCAGTTCATAAAGAAATAATGAAATCATGTGAACACCCTTCAAGAATGCAATGGTAAATTTTAAGCCATGTAGTATTTCTCTTAGACAAGCAGATGGACCCATGAGGTACCCAGTTCTAAATTATTTATAATTAAAATTGTATTTATTTGTTGTCAAAATCTCAACCGTGTGCAAATAAATTTATGTTTTTGCAAGCATCATAATAAATCATAACATATGATATATTATAAGCTACAATTTCGAGAGGAAATCTTAAAAACGTTCTACACCTGAAGAGGTCCCTAGAAAGCGCTTGTGTTGATCGTTTTTTATTAATTGGTTTAAACTCTTTTATTTTATTATCTTTCACCATACACTGCGCTAGTTGTATTTCATATCGTATTTCACTTTGTGTTTACCTTCAATTCTATATATTTGATATATACATAAGATGTGAAGATAAAATCCAGAGAGATATTATAAGGACAATGAGTTGTTGGCACAAACAAATGCATCCAAAATTTGGCTTCAAAGTTTCATTGAAAACAATGGCAGGTGGTGGTAACCCTTCCATCTCTTATTCACGCATGTTGTGTAGTGCTATTGCTATAGGAATAATAAATACATTTAAAATTTCCACTTTAAAATGTGTATATCATGCATGATTAATCATACCAAAATAAGCTGTTGAAAAGTTGCTAGGAAAAAAAAGGATCGTAGCGTTGTCATCATAATAAAAAACACATAAGAGCCGCGATTGAAAAAAATTTACAGGAGGGAGAAACTAACAATGTTCTTCTGATTGCTGTAGTCAAGCTGTATGATTATTCACAAACTAGTTCAGGTACTCAGGTACGGCATAGACAAAAACAAGTAACAAAATATGCATTTCTACCCTTAAGTGTATGATCAAAGTACATAATAATAATCACAAATTCATTTTACGCTTTACTTTTTACATAATTATATAGTATTGTTTTTCTGCGACAACAATTTTTTTTCTTTCTTTTTATACATCGAGGTCAGACAGAGCCTTTCGTATACATACGACATATACACGTGATTCGTAATGTTACATAGACATTACGGACTGATCCATCCACTTAGGCCGAATAGTAACCAACGTAATAATAATCATAGAACAACAAAGACATAGTAATAATAACATAATTTGATTATTAATCTTAATGTAATTTAATTAATTTTAATGTAATCAATCCAGTCCCTTGCTTACTTCTTCTTTCTCACCATTTGCCACACAACACGTAGTTGTATGCAGCGTAGCTCCACAAACAAATCATGACTGAAAATTGATATTAAAATGAACCAAATAAATACAGCTTCCTCCATGGGTAGATAGATACGTACATCAATCACGTGTGTGTCCATTCCAATCCCTCCCTCACAGCTCTAGACTAGACTACTATAAATCATTTATAGTATGGCCCTTATAATCCACAGTATTCGCCGAGCTTTAGCTAAGCTCTTCACAAGGCCGCCATTTGTCACTGTCACTATGAGGGAGATTGACCCGCCTGCCTATGCAAACAACCCTTTTCATTATAACCATTCACTTTTCAAGGTCTGATATTCATTATATGCCTGATTGAAGTTCATGCGCAGCAGCATTACTTCTGATATCGTAGTATTACTATAATATGTATTACTATTACTATTGTAGCTTGTAAATCTACAAATCAAAAATATATCTTGTTCTGAGTCAGAATATAAAGTGCATTTAATTCAAAGAATAATTAAAATTGAGTTTAAGCAGCCGTTTAAATAATTTGAAATGAAACTATGACCAAGCTATACAAGTTCTTAGATTTCGTTATTATTCAACCTTAAACTTGCAGCTTGACTCTTTTTGTACTGGTCGCCGTACAGTGTATTAGGCAATTCCGTAGCTAACCGTTGGGGATTATTAAGTGCAGAGTAAGGAAAGAGTTAAACTTGCGCGGTATGTGCCACATTTCAAATCATGAAACAGGTAGAAGTGAATCAAAATCTTAACCATAACACTAAAATAGACAAGATCAAATCCTTTTGAATAATCGCTCTTGTTTTCAAATTGTGTGAGCCATATGCACCATCTATCCACCCATGGAAGTTACTTGGTTCATGATCATTTAAAATACACCCATACATACATACAAATTTTGAATCTGATTGAGCACCAGGCATTACAAAAATAAACACAACAATAGCAGCAATATTTCAATTTCAAGCACGTTGCAAACACACATTTTACTCTCTTCACTAAACAAAGTCATGGCTTTGTACATACCTATTGGTATTCTTCAATCATTTCACTGCACTGAGAGACATACAGGCAAAATGACATTTATGAAGTATAATATATGATAATATATCAGTTTGGTTTCAACATAGTGCAGTAGCCGTTGCCTAAACGCTGTATTATATAACAAGCCCTGTTTCTTGTACACTGTACACATATATCAATATGAAAGTGTCATGCAGGTTACATCCTGGAGCCACAGATTACGACACGCATACTGTAAGTAACGAAAATTAATCAATTTTAAATTTAGGACTCAATCTTGACAAACATTTCGATACCAATGTGGGTAGCCTACGACTGAAAAAACTAATCATCATAAGAATGCAATCGCAATGCAGCTAAACAGTCAAAAACAGCTGCAGAGATACCAAACCAAAGCAAAGGTTGACGTGAAGGTACGCTATTGTCATTGTACCCTCCCAACCACATCCCCTGCTGCGTTTAGGCAGAGGCTGCTCCTGTATATATCCAATGTCAGGATGTCTATAGTAGTACTGGAAACATAGAGCGGGCAATGAAGACAAAGGGCCATGTTGTACTAAAACATAGACAAGGGATGGAGTTACAATTACACGGTATATTTTTTCAAAGCGGTGAACTAAACAATAACAACAAGAGAAATGTTCACCACAAAAGAAGAAGTAGTAAAACATAATGTGTGGCATGATAAATACCTCACTATAATAATAATATGTATTAATATATTGCTCTTTATTGTCCTTCATTAGTTTCCCCCGTCAGTGCTGTTTAAGTGTAAGGTTGATTGACACACAACACTGATAAGTATGGTAATTTAATAGTGTATATAAATATCTTATAGGCCTACAGATGATGCATGTGGTATAATTATAATAATATTTTATCTTATGTCTGCAGCGCTGAGTTAATGATAGGAGTGACAGTGAAAGGGAATGGTGTGGTGATGATATGTGTAAGTTGCTTTTCTCCTCCATTCCATTGCATACAAATTTGTTATGAATGGAAATAATAATACATTCAGTGATAGATAGTGTAAATAAATAGATAACTGAACATTTTCTTAAATTCTTTAAATAGAGATACTGATATTGAAAAGTTTGAAATGAACGCATTCAAATTCAAAATAAAGATGATGATATGTATTGATACTTTTCGTATATATTCATAGATTGGATAGTAAGACGTAACAGAGGTAATGAACATAAATAAATGCCACTAAAATTAATATGTGATCTCTATTCTCCAGTAGCGTTTCACACTCGTATTTAGGCTGTAAGAGTCTATAAGACACGTTAACATTCAAAGAGCTGGCCGAAAAATAAAAGAGAACGAGATAGGGAGAGAAAATACAATTCGTTTGCTATCTAAATTAAAACTAAGATTTTTCTAAACCAAACATATTGCATAATATTAATCATCTGACTAATATATAATCGAATCATATAAGTTAAGGGTAATTTACCTAAAGGGATGATATGTCGTGTTCTTAGATAAATTGTGTTACTTTGAGAAAGAGGAGTGAATGTATGGACGTTTATTTTGTCATGATAATATCGTGTTGGCAAACAATAACATGAGGACAGGTGGATCTAAAAGAGAATGAGGAGAGAGAGAGAGGCAATAATTGGTCAGGAGACCCAGGGGACCCACAGGGGACCCCATCAACTATGGGTGTGTGTCCGAGTAACGAGCAGTTGACCAAGTTTGAAGACGAAGGTAACATTTCTTCTTTTCTCAAACTTATTCACAGACACTATCTCTCTCTGTCTGTCTCTCTCTTTAAGATCACATACACACATGCTTACAAAAATACAATCCAACCACTTTGCTACAATTGAAGATATCAATGTTTCGACAACTACTAAGTCCTCTGAATAGGAAACTGAACTATAAAATCGAATGCTAATCCTTTGCTGATTTTCAACAAGACGTACACAAATCATATACAGTACTACTGTAGTAATTAATCATAGCGACTTACTAAGGTAATTTATTTTCCATTGAGCATTGAATTTGAGAATTATATCTGAACATGACACTGAATTAACAAATATGTCCAGCACACATTATCCTGCCAGCAGAAATTGAGGGGGGTGGGCGGAGTAGGGGATAGAGGGGGAAGTACTCAAAGCATTGAACAGCGATAGAATGTCTGCATACCAAGCCACATGGCCAAACACTACACATAAATATCTATATCTATGTATCCAATGCATCAAAAGCTCTCTCTCTTATCGTTTTTAAAAAACAAGCACACACAGGACTTCAGGAGAAAAAAAATTGCATGAATAACTTTTATCGAACAAACAGCAAGTCTAAAGCTTAAGGCCGGAAGCCTTTAAATTTGAATAACTTTATCGAACAGTAAGTCTAAAGCAAAAGGAAGGTTTTGCATTTGAACTGTATTTGGCGTGTGTAAGAGTCGATGGGTGGGCGCTCAGAGAAGAACAATAATCCTTTACTATTGTTTTTCAAAGCATCTACAACTACAAAACAAAGCCTAGTTATTTATTAGATAGCAGCGAGCATCAATCATCAAGCATGAAAACAGTTTGTAGACAAATTCGTAGAGGAATTGAATAGATAAGGGAAACAGTAACAGTATTTCAAAGGTTAAAATAGATTTAGATTTAGATGGATAATCACAACCTGTAGGTACGCTACTGAACTGACGCATGGCGACGGGTCTGTCGTTTGCTTACATGATGAAAGACAGACTGCATAGAACATCGAGGGGCAACAACATTGGGCTCGCTACAGTTGTGAAAAGTAAGAGTAGATGAACATCGAAATCGACAATCATCAGTGCCGGAAAAAGGAAGTTGTCCGTGATAGTTCAGATTAAAATATAAGAAACGAAGCAGATTGGTTGTGTTGTGTAAAGTAAAGAAAGCACGTTGAAAACAAAGAAGATGGTTGATGAACTGAACTATTCTAATTCTAATAATAAAGAATGACAAGTTAAGTAGACCTGCACACAGAGAGCCCTCGAGTTCCAGTCATTCATTCCTTTATTTCTCATCGTGAACAATCAGCCATTTCTTTCTTTGTTTGTTTGAAGTTTAACCGCACTTCGACCACCAAGGGTCGTACATATCAGCTCAGTCGACCTTTGCCTTGAACAATTTTACATTCCAGGGCTTATTAGAAAAACCAATGAGAAGCAATCCTAACCCGATCCAAACTCAGTATTTTGATGCTTATCTAAAGTGAGAAGAAAAATGAGATCCTAACGCACAAGAAAACCATGAGAAGGCTTGCGATGTCTGTCTACAACTATTACATGAATATAATATAAATACATTAAATATACTACACTCTCCGCCGATGGGAGTAAATAGTTGAGCTTTTTGATATCTCGAGACAGTATGTCGAGTGAAGTATAATGTGTCATTTTCTAAGAGTGGAATTTACTTGGGATTTACTACCGTACGTTTTATTATTTCTGTAAGAGATCGTGCCCATGTTATAATATCTATGCGTGTATTCCTTGTATATATTACAAGTAAGAAGTAAACCACACTGAGCTAGTTTTATTAGATGTATGTATACGTGTATACGGATCGACGACTGGACAGGCACTTCTTTTTTGGCATGGCATCATCACATCTCAATGCGACTCTAAATGTATTCCTACATACATACAATAAACCGCTAGAAGTAGACTTGGCAGAGATAATCATTTAGTCCACCCCTCACTCAATGTGAAGAAACCACACCAGGAACCTAGCAGTAGTTAAGTACTTGAATTCAAAAAATAGTTTACAGATTTTGATGTTCAAAAAGAAGTCCAAAACATTAAAATAATAATTAAAAATCAAATAATATTTGTGATGATGAGATATATATATATAATATACATATAAAGACAAAGTCTATTATAACTGGCACCTCAAATCTATGTATATAATATATACATACATATAGAATTGGTCCACACAGTTCTTATAAAGAATAAGAATCTAAGACTAAAATAAAAATCAGGCAGATATTTCCTTCAAACTGTCATGTTGCTACTAAAGTATGAAAATAATCCCAAAGCCCAAAATACTAGCTATATCCAGTACAAGTATATTCCCCTAGATAATAATATATCATGAAATGTTTTGTAGGTATCTATTTCATTTTGCCTATACCAGTCCTATCTACAATATTGAGATGAAATGAAAATATGAATAAAATAATCTCCATGTTAAGAAGATTTCATAAATCACCGCATAGAAACAAAGTTTGATTGTAGCAAGGGAGAGCGGTAAGCACAATAACAAGGTGCATCGAAGAAGATCACATCATGCAATGAAACACAGAGAGTCGAGGGAGATTCAACAGAGATAGAGAGAGGGAGATTCAACAGAGATAGAGAGAGGGAGATAAATAGAGAAAGAGAGTCAAAGAAATAGAGAGAGAGAGAGAGAGAGAGAGAGAGAGAGAGAGAGAGAGAGAGAGAGAGAGAGAGAGAGAGAGAG
>JAULCB010055388.1:0-10698 GCA_032358575.1 Dendronotus rufus | reverse complement strand
AATGCAGATCGTCGGTAAAACCTATTGTACAATAACACTTGGCATATGAGACATTTTCGCAAATATTTTTTTGGCCCACATTACACTATGTTTTTTTTTTGCAATCGCACTGCATTACCAACACTGTACGATGTCATCTCTGTCAATATTGCACATACATACCCCAGTTACTGCGATATCACACAGTGCAATGCACTTACCTACTCATTTTGTCATTTTCGCATTGTCGAAGAAGAGGCGGCATATGCATCTGCGCGCCAGCCAAATCGTATGCGCATCTTCTCCCAGAGGGACTTAGAAAAAATTAGAAATCAATTCCACTTTTTTTTTGTTTTCGTCATATCCAGAACATAAAGCAATGTGAATTAAGAAAAGGTTTCTACTGTTGAGAAGTTAAAGTTTGACATCACAACTAACTTTCGTCAAGTAGTAGTAGTACTAGTAGGTGTCTTTACACTAAAAAGAGACAAGCACAACATACACCTAATAGGTAGCACGATCTAATCAAAGTCATCGTCGGATTCACTCTCAAGCTCATCAGACGAATCTCCTCCGCACATTAAACCACTCACCACTACCTTATCACCTGCCGCCACATTTTTCTCGCCTGCCAGACCAACGGAATCAACAGGTTCTGTTTTGAAGTAGTTGGACATAGGCGCATATTCTGTAGCAGTCTCGTCACCACTAACGATTTGTCCGATATTTGCATCCCGAACTACTCCCCACCAAGAACACACAAACAGGCATATGAATTCAGCGCTCCCTACGAGGTAGTCGGCGCCATCGGACGGTGAATAGAATGCACGACTGTAAAAACGCGCGGCCGGCATGAAGAAGTTATACCTGTGTATATCACTTGTCAGCATCGTCTTGCATGTACTATCGAAATCTGACCTCGCCTCACTCATCGACGACGTGACAATATCATCCTTACTACGAATATAAATGTCAGTATCTGCCCCGATGTCCTTCCTCTTCGCCTTCCAAGCCGAATACTCCGAGTAAAAGAAAGGACACTTCACTTCCACTAACCGCGCGTGCGGGATTTCGAGGAAGATTTCTCGAATGACACGTAGAAGATCCACACCGGCGTGACCGATAAGTGAGTTGTAAAGCGCGGACTGGGCATGAGAAGAAACGGAAACGTTGTGCATTAACTCCATCTTGCGACAGTGTATCCCAACAGCCCAATCTGTGTCCGCCTCTATGAGAGATCGGACTGAAGTATCACCGAGGATTCTCTTCACAGCGATGTACTCCTCCTGCTTGGAGTTGGGTAGGGTGAATGATACCGGGTCTGATGCATGCTGCCCAACGTATATAATTTCACAGTCCCTTCCCAAGTAACCCTTCATTGCTACCCGGGCTTCGTATGTCCTGAACAGCCTATCCGCGAACGGCCCCGACTTCCTCATATCCAACTCAGTCGGCAAGAAATCGTTGTTAATGTAGAACTCTTTTGAAACCAAGAGAGATAACGGTATGTTTGGAACTGCATCTCGGTAACCCACGCGAATCTTTCCTACTTGCGCCTGCAAAGCTTTAGAATTCTCAGCACTCACCATTCGCCAGCCACCGAACGTACCACCCCAGTCTTCAAACGACTTGGCGTGAGTGAATTTCCCAGGCGTAACTTCAACAGCCTTGCCTGCGCCGAACTCATCGAACAATGTATCATACATTGATACAAGCTTATCGTCAGCTTTCAAGCAGCGATAGCGCTCAACCCGGTCAGCTTTCATGCGTTTCCCGATCCGTCCCGTAACGCACAAATTAGGGTCACTCTCCGCCAAGCGAAGAGCCTTCAATAGACCGGTAACGAATGGCTGCCGTAGTGTAGCCGAAGCAGCCACCATCTCTTTCCGCACCAGCCTCGCCAAGTTTTCACTGGAACACACGCTTCTTAGAAGAGTCTGCATGTAAGTCTCAACATCCTTCGGGGTCACTTCTTCACAGTCGGAAAGTGCTAACACCTTCATTCTCTTCTGCTTCTCCGCCATGGACTCATCCACACCACCCTTCTTCACCAAGCTAGCTTTCCATGTCTTCATAGCTTGTTCCTTCAGCTTATCAGACACTAAAGCCGGATCATTCAGTGTGCTTCTGATTAACCGACGAATGAAACGATCTGAACCAAGACTTCCGAAGTTGTTGTGAGACGAGCAGGTAACCAAACCCTCATCGTCAAACTCCGGCGACCCGAAAGCGTGGTGATGCGGATCATCAACATTTAAAATTCGCAAAGGGTTCCTGTCAACGTAACCAGTTAGAGTCCCGGTTCCATTGGCGACAGCATCTTCAACAGTGTGAGCTCCGACGAACAAGTCGGAGTGGGGCTGCGAAGAAACAACTGTGGGACGCGGATTTTTGGAATCGTCGAATCCGATCAGGGGCACACCCCACCCCGAGAGAACCTGTTCAGGTGGCATAGCTCTCACATGTCCATACGGCCCATCACCGACGTACTTCCTTTTCCGATACGGGTACTTGCCTAAAACCTTACTTTTCAGAGATGGATCTCGCCATTGCTCAAGAAATACCTTTTCAACTAGCGAAAGAGACACTGTCGCGAACTCATACAACGAAGAATTTCTGAAGAGTAAAGATGCTAACTGCAAGTTCGAAGAGAAAAGAAAAGGTCAGTACGACAGGCACTACTGAAGCGAATATACAATCATTACATTAGTAACCTTGGTGTTGACTACACCCAATGTCCAAGCATAGAACGTACTGTCGATAGAAGACCGCCATAATTTTCAACCTGCTCCAAGGCCTGAAGCTCTGCCCAAGTCGCGTCGCGTAGATCAACCTTTGAACGCGACTTCCTCTTATTGGGCTGGTGTACAGCATCACTCACTGCACCTTTCGTTACTGCGGCGTACCGCCTTTTCCTGAGCGGAACATCGACTTGTTCCAGAGAGGACTTGGCGATAAATACCTTCAATGACTCCAATTCATGATTTGCAGTCTGTAACTTCGCTTCGCACAACTCCAATTCTATTTCGGTACGCCGCTGAGACTCGTCCAGTCGTGTATTCAAAACAGCGTAGTTTTTTTCATTTCTTTCGTCCCTCCTCGACCTGGCCTCCAGAATTTCGATCGAGCGCTTCAATTCCCCCTTCATAGCCACACAGCCGGCATCCAAGCACCGACCGACCCTACGACGCTTAACAATATCTCCATCATTGCCGTACCCATTCACTTCGTCTTTTCCACTAATCGCATTTGAAGGCGACGTTCCCGGCTCAATATCCCGTTCCACTTCAACTTCAGTTAGGAACAAGGGACGTGGGAGCGCCCGAGCCTTTCCAGTAGTACGTTCTGCATTCCCAAGACCCATACCAGAACCAGTGTAGTCCCGAACCGGGGCATGGTAGCAACCACCACTACGCGCGGAGACGCCTGGAGTTACCTTCGGAATTTCGGAACCACCCAACTCACGGGCAGGAGTAGAAAAAGAAGCATCACGATCTCTCTTCGACCTAGTCGTGAGCACCGCGACGGGTTCAGCTGGACGAATACGGGCAGCACTAACTTCGTTTTCCACTGCTGATGGAAGTTGTGTTGAAGACTTACGATTACTTGCTTGCCGTGCATTGCGGCCGAGTTTTGGGCGCGAGGTCGTGGATAGTTTCGGAGGAAGTGGCTTGTGGTATGGCGAAGATTCAGTTCGCTTTTCCGTGTGTGGACCGCTGCCATTACCTGGTAAAATTTCCCCCGTAAAACATCTTTCACCATTATCTCCTGATAAGTTGTCACTGCCTTGATGTCGACGGCTTCTCTTATTGGAAGGTATCTGAATAGGCAACTCGCCTAACTCGGAGTTAGCCTTGGCTTGGCTAAATTTCGCTTGAGTATCATGTTCTTGACGCGTCTTACACAAATCATTATTGCGATCATTGAAGCCACCCGAAGACTGGCCGCCCGTGAAATCACCATCTCCCTCACCACGACGTCCCTCTTCTTCAAACTTTTCATCGCCTCCAACTTCGGTTCGCTTCTTCAAGATGTTCTCCTTGGCAGAGGTTCCACACTCGCCATCTTCACCAGGCTTGACGAACTTTGAAAGGACAGCTTCCTGTTCTATGACAGGCACGACCGGTGTCACCGCAGCAGTAGGCTCTTTCTCTCCCGGTCCTTGTTGCATCTTAGAACCTTGTCCCACGACAATATCAGGCGCCGACGTAATTTCAACATCTTTCGGTGCAGAGGGAGCATCCAACTTGTCTTCAAGCACTTCAGGTTGAGACTGTGGAGTAATTAGAGGACCACCAGTGCGACTGCCACGTGCAACAGACGACAAATCATCGTGCGCGTCGGTGGTATCGTATGCTGTGTCACCGTCCATCTCCTTTTGAGAGAGGAAGTAGCCTTCGCGTTTGTGAACAGGCGTACGGACGAGTGGACTCGTCGTCGTAAGTTTGGACTGTACCTTTGAAGAAGAGGACTCATTGTCCTCAAATGACAATTTCGAACTGCGACGCTTCGATCTGGTAGACCGGCGTATAGGTTTCTCAAAACTGTCAAGACCATTCGCGGGAGTCTGACTGTCGACAATGCGCTTGCTTAGCGAAGTGGCAAGTTCTTGTTCGTTGACATGACGTGCACTATAGCTTGTGGACAAACCCCGACTAGCGCTGGACGGAAGATTCGCATCATGCGAGTGATGATCACTCACTGTCTCACTACCTTCAGCTGGTTCACCTTGCATTGAATGTGAAGGAGCCTTTACACCCTTCGAGGAACGGCGTTTGTCGAATGGCCTGCCACTCCCTTCGGACGCTCTTGAAGAACCACCCCTGGCAGCGCGTGACCTCCCACGCTTGGCCATGCTTTCTAGCCACAAACTTCTGATGTTCCCACACCTGTATGTAGACTGTTGGCTGGTTGAATCGAAGGGTAACTCAAGCTCGTACCCCTTGCTGCACTAACCGAACAAGAGTTGTAGGTTACGCCCACAATCAATCCGATTGGGACTTTTGACACGGACAGGGAAGGCAGATGCTTCAAGCACGTCAAGTTGACGGCAGTGCGAGCTGTATACACCAACAACAGAAGGTAACCTTCCTCAGGCAACTGATGGTCGTCGACGAGCGTGGGGGTCCGAAACCTGTGTGAGAGGCATACATACACAGTAAGCATTGCTTGAAGTTCACTAAACTTACTAAACGTTCTATTAGAACGGCAGCGAGTTATTTTTACTAACTGCCATGGATGTGAGAACTTACAGAAAGTGACGTCATGTCCGTGGCGTCATCATCACATGCGATGAAATGACTCATTGACTCGGAGTCCCACCTTCCCTGACAGGCGACCGCAAAGGTGCTGCAGCTGTTAATAATCTCAGAGTGCAGGCTGCATCGCGCGGAGACATCGTACACCGCGGTGTCCTCCAACAGAAACTTCCCTTCAGCCTTGGACCCGTGCTCCTGCAGTACTATTATCCGGTTGCGTACATACTATGTATGCCTAGTAGGCGTAATGACTAAGCAATACGGGCGAACAACGAATTTCACAAACCGGAGCGGGTCCAACAACAAAGTGAGGAAAATGACGAGAGACACCTCGACTCGGAGGGACCCGGATGGACCTCCTCGTCGACAAGGCAGCCCTGTGATGAGACGTGTAGATGGGAGTGAGACGAAGGTAGTGGTCAGGAAAGCCAGTTACTTCGGGAAAGGTAAACCGAGCCAATACACACTCCCAGACTCTGGTGACTCGGAGCAATGTAATGCCGACGAGACTAATAGCCTGCCAGGCTCCGCAGCAAAACCAGGCAATAGCAGCGAGCCTATGCAGCGCGTCACGTTCGGAGTTGGTACACTCCATGAAAGCGAAAAGTCCTCATCGTCAGGTCACCTTAACTTGATTGACGCATCAGACGACTCGTCTTCATCTTCATCGGGCACTGGGGCCAAACTCCTCGTGTCGGGATCGTCCGCAGGAACAAATTGTACCTCGACACACCAAGACAAATATGAAGTGCATCTCGAAGGCGAAGATCGAAGCGGAGACGTAAGAAGTGCTGGGGATGACGTCACTTCCAAGCGCGACACATTTGAACGTCTGGACCACAAGTCAGTACAAAGACTGAAGCAGCTTGTCACGAGTGCCGGGAAAGAAGGAGTTTTCGCTATTATACCGACTGACCGGAGGGGAAGATTCGAAGTTAAGGGCAAGGACATCAAACGCCTGTTCGTGCACGGTACATACCTCAACGACGAAATTATTAACGCTGTCGCATGCATCGCGAATCGGGCTAATGAAGGCATGACCTACAGATCCCACATATTCAATTCGCACTTCTATGCCATGTTATGCGCTACACCTGGTGAACTTCAATCACCCGGCGTTATCAATTTCGACCTCGTCAAACGATGGGCAAAACACGTCGATGTGTCTAGACTGGATATTATACTGTTCCCAGTCAACATTGGCAACACGCACTGGGCACTTGCGTATATAGACATGAACGCGAAAACTTTGTATTACGCGGATTCGATGGATACCGCACCTGCAAGAGGGGCCACACACCGGCCAATGCCCTTCGAGCTGGCGCAAATCCGTGAATGGCTCCACCAAGTTCTTACACTGCGGAGAGGTGAACTGCATTCTAAGTCACTTGACGTACGAAACTGGCCCGGGGTGAGGTGTGGAGCCGATTTCCCACAACAAAAAGACACGACGTCGTGCGGTGTTTTTGCCATAACCACGGCCATGTTTCTCGCTTCGAATACGATTCCTACCTACCACCAAGCACAAATCAAGAACATTCGATACTCCATTACTCAAGTCATACTGGCGAATCACTTAGGGAGACTTACAAGCGATTTCTGATTCTGCGTAGTATGGATCGTCATGGTTTATCTCATAGCATCGTATGAGGAGACTCCTGTGTAAACACATTTCCTCGCACCGTATCGTATCTCGCAACCCATTAAGCAATTCGACGCGGTCTAGTTTAAGGACAACCGGCAGTTAGATGAGCCGCATCGACAAGGAATCCTTGAATCTACGTCCTCGTAAGCGAACTTGTAGTCAAATAGCAACTCGTCTCCTGGTCGTAACGCCCTCTTCGAGTACAATACTATCTTAGGTGCACCATCCAATCTGATTATCTTGGCAATTAGATTAGGATCGCAGGAGTGATTAATATACTTAGCCACTGACCCTTTCATAGTGGCGTCAACAACGAATTCGGAGTCCAAGCTGAACATATAGGATTCGCCAAGACCCTTAAGCAAGTAACTACGTTCTCTGATATCCGACACTGGTCGACGTATAACTTCCCCGACATACTCAACCACGAAATCTCCAACAGGCACACTTTCCATCGCGAATAAACCTATCCCCTGAACAGCGGACTTGCCCATGCATAGAGATATCTGCCTCTGATGCAAAGAAGAACTGGCAAGCACACTTGGCGAAAGACGAGACCTTGCAACGGATCTCCGTAGAATTCTGCCATTCACCCGCGCATCACGTGAAGAACGTGGCTTGGATACTCCTCGGATCTTCCCACTGCCTTCATAACGCCCAATTAAAGACGACGGCGCAGCCCTGAACGGTCCCGATTGCTGGATTACCTTGCTCGCGCGGTGTGTCGCAATGTCAAGATACTGACATCTCATAGATGACACCTCATTGACAGGCTGGGCAGATTCGTTCTTAACCGCAACGACCTCCTCACCATCTTGAGCTGAAATGTCAGAATACTTCAAAGTGTCGTTCCGTAGAGCGAAATAGACAATCTCCCAAGAATCACCCTGCTGAACCATGCCTTGCACGCGCTGCTGCTGGTTGGATACACGCAAAGTGCCACAAATTAATTTGTAAAACTCGGCCCTGTCTTCCACAGAATGGAAAAAACACACAAACGCGGTCTCCCCTAGCGCAGTGATGGCAATTGGATATGGTTCATCGGCCCCTTGCAAGCTCTGCTCAATTAATGACTCCAGCGAGCTCAGCTGTAAGGGGCGGGCCTCCCTTCTGAAAATGGACGCTTTGTCATGGACAGCCTGACCTACTTCCACAACATAGTAGTATACGCCGGTGATTACGGTTTGAGGGCGCATCTTCTCGCAGCTAGCGAAGACACTCACACGTTCTATCTGGACACTGTGCAATGATTCAGAAACAGCGAGCAATGAAGGATAACGACACAGTCAGTAACTGTGCGAAGCAACACGCCGTTATTGATATTCTGCGTAGTAGTGTTCAATAGTAACGCGTTTGCAGGTAATGTCAATGTAGCTCACCTCCCCGTATACAAAGACTGAAGGTAGGTAGCAGCGACCTTTTGTCTTCCCGAATATCATTCCCTTTCTTTATGGAAGGGATGATTCAGTGCTAATCGGAATAAACGAGCCATCTAACCACAGGAAACCTACTTCCTGTTCCGTAATGCACGTAGCTCGCTATGCTCGTATCAGCAATATTAACCGCGAAGAAGTGAAGGTATTAACAGCGCCGTACGTAGTGTGTGGGAAGGGGTTGCCTTGTGTACTTACCAATAATTCAGCAACTCTTGATGTGTGGAAGTAAACCAAGTCTCAACAAAATCAAACCGCACGCCTGAAGCAGGGCCTTTTGCAATTATTACTGCAGGGGCAGGGGCTTCAAAAAGGTATTTTACGCCGACAAAGGTGAACATTAGCTCGTCAGTTCCAATTGTCGAAAAGTGATGGGACCCAAATGCCGCGAGCGACCTCTCTAAAGACGCATGACATTGGAGGGGCTCATCTGCGACACGTACCGTCCTTATTAAATACGACAGCGAACGTGAGAAAGACGTGACAAGAGATGGGGAGAGAATAAACTCAACCACTGTGGTCACTAGGACGGCGGATTGGGTCGAAAGCCGCGAAAGAGCAAGAACGTGGCGTGCTCGGTGGCTACGACTGCCGAGCGGAAGACGGCGGCTTCTCCCGAATCCCGCGAAGGAGCTCAAGCGAAGCGGGCGGGGGAGGCTTTCGTAGGCAGCGGAGGACGGCGGCCTGACACGTCTACCCAGAGGGGGTCTTGATGTGGCGAACGGAGGAGCTTCGTGCGCATGCTTCCGCGCTGAACGGATGTTTTCGGCCGAACGGGAAAGGAGCTAAAGCATGCTATCGCAGTGGCTGGGCGAGCTTAACGTGGCGATCGAAACACCCCTGCGTAACACGAATGCGGTGAGTGAGCCCTAAGGCTGTTGGCGTGGGAGGTTTGCGTGGACAAGGGGGGATGCTTGGGAGGCGAGCAGAACGGAGTGACGTAGCAAGGACGCCGCAAAGGGGCGCGAACGCGGCGGGATGAGCAGTCCACGCGATTTGCGCGCAGATTTAACCGCGCTTGGTACAGGCGAGCGGGGAGGGATCGCTCGATAGTGGGGGGCGATGAATGGGCTTCACGACATCGAACGGGGCAGGCTATCGATTTGGGTGAGGGGTTTAGACGGAGCTTGACTGCTGGAAGGGGGCGGGGGAGGTTGCGTGCCGCTCTGGAGAGTTTGGCGGCCTTCCACTGCCTCGCGCGGACGGATATTACGAGAGTCAAAACTAAGGAGGAGAAACAGCTCGAATCGTCGTCGTCGCATCATTATATCATACACACGAAGGTATGATTACCTGCCAGTGGAGAAAATTTATTCACTGCCATCGACGAACACACCGACTTCTAACTGTAATGCACAGAATTTCATAACTGGAAATGAAGTACGGCAGTGGATAAATTTTATTGCCTGCCCCATGAAAGCTCGACTTACAACTTCGACAAGAGCCTCTCCTCGCGCGCCGCCGTAACGACCTTCCCCACGCGCTCCAACGGCCAAGCCCTCGTCATTGCAGCCTTCCGGCCGCGACTATCATCCTCCCTCTACTGCGCCCCGGCTCGCTGTCCATCTCCTGCCGTGGCCACCATCGCTACACTCTCAACATACCCCCGCCGCGCCCTGTTGCCCCCCTCAGCTTCAACACCCTCCCGGTGTCAACCCTCCTCCTCTCCATGCCAACCCTCCTCTCCATGACCTTCATCCACACAACCCTTACCCCCCCACCATCGTCCGCACCGCACTCGCTAATTTCTTCGACACGAGCGTCAATCGCGCCTAACTCTTCGCTGCTATCGCCCTCATAGACGCCTGGATCGTCGCCGAGGGTTACCTCTCCTCGCGCGTCGCCGTAACGTCCTTCCCCTCGCACTTTAACGGCCAAGAACTCCTCCTTGCATCATTCGAGCCGCGCATCACGTCGAAACTCTTCGAGCTCGTCGACGCGGCCAGCGTCGTCGACGAGGGCGACCTCTCTCGGACCCGCGTCCCACTCGTCACGCGTGAGTCCTGACCGAGAAATCTCTCGCCTTCGATTTCCGCGAGCTCCACGCGTTCGGCCTCGTGCTGGAGAACCTGGATTTTGTTTTCCGATGCGCGGGAGAAGCGAGGGAAAAGTCGCCTGCGGTTCGCGACTTCCGTCGCGCCGCACCGCGCAGCGGGGAAATGTTTTCGCCGATGACGGCGCAGGGTGCGAGGACGTCCTCAGCGGGCGCAGCGGGCCGGAAACGGCGTGTACGCTGCTGGGTGGACAACAGCGCCGTGTTTTACGTCGTACGCGCGTCACCGTACGCGAGGGAGAGGACAAGGGTGAGGAAGTCGCGGACGAAAGTGCGATCGAGGGCGAGGGAGGGGGGGAGTTAGAATGGAAGCAACTATAGTACCACTGT
>JAULCB010055277.1:0-10703 GCA_032358575.1 Dendronotus rufus | reverse complement strand
TAGTAGTAGTAGTAGTAGTAGTAGTAGTAGTAGTAGTAGTAGTAGTAGTAGTAGTAGTAGTAGTAGTAGTAGTGGTTCCCTCAATAAATAGGCCACGGTCATAGTGTAGGCCTACTGGAGCTGTGCTTTCTCCTCTAAGCCTACACTATGGTCATGACCCTAACTTGTAGATTATTTTTTATTGATGATAGCTTTTTATCAGTTTGACCCATATTATTATACTATGGGCTTCTGACCACGGCTGCAGTATATAATAATATAACCATAATGATTTACAGAAAAGGATATCATATTATGTGTGGCGTCGGCAGCCTAGTGGTCAGCGTATCCGCCTGGAGATCGATGGGTCCAGTGCCCAGGGTTCGAATCCCGACTGAGTCCGACGTTGAGTCCCTGGGAAAGACTCTTTACACAATTGTCCTCATTCTATCGGAGACGGATGTTAAAATCGGAGGTCCCCCTGGCATTGTCTTTGTCCGACAAATTGTATACCGTACGCGCCTAATACTAAATAGACCACCATGTTTCGTCCGCTGATGCGTTACATGATGTAATATGTTTCGCCGGGGATAAATCGTGTGGTATTGTGAAGCGCTTAGAACATGGTGATGGATGGCGGTGGATAAGCGCTATATTATAAATTATGCTCTCATTCGATTTTAATCCGTCCCTTCTCTCTCTGTCTTGGACTATCAATGCTTCAATCAATCTGATTCTTCCACGAGTGACCCGCCTTTTGTCTAAAACTCCATGAGATTTATATACGCATTTCCTTCCATTTCGCGGTAGAGGATAGGTGGCCCCCGGGGTCATTTACAGCGCTTAGAGCATGGTGAAGACCGTGGATAAGCGCTATATAAATGATTTACATTTTTTTAAATTATTTTTTTATATCGCGCTTATCCACGGTCAACATCATGCTCTAACTCTAGATCAAACTCTAAGCGCTTCACACTATACCACATTTATCCCCAGTGAAACATATTAATATCAACCTCATTCTCCATTTAAGACTTGGCACGGAGCTGGGTGCCGACACTGCGAAAGCGGTAAAAGGTAGGTATTGGATAACAAAACAAAACAAAAATTAATAGTAATTAGCCCTTCTTTGGCGCAACTCGAAAAAGGAGACATACAGACAGACAGTAGCTAGGCTAGTAGAAAGTAATCTATCCGCTTGTTGACATCGTGGGGTTGTCTGGTTGTTGTTCGGAGACAAAAAACTGTTTTCGTTTTGCTGCAGCGTGTTGAACAAAAGCTGATGCAATAACAACGAATGTTTAGTTTCTAAATGTCATTCTATTATCGTGCCATATAAATTATTTTCAAGCTGCCCTTTGCGTCTGTTTGCAGAGTTCCCCTCTGTTTGTTCTTATCTCTGTGTTCGTTCTTATCTCTTCTCATTCAAACTACTGCAAGTTCGAAGTGATGATATGACAGATGTGTAGTGAACCTTGAGGCAAGGAAGAAGGATGTTTGCTTTGATGTCTCGTTTGTCAAAGGCTGTGTTCAGATTGAATCGTATTTTGACTTCTACAACAGGTGTCAACAACATGAGTACCAAAAGTGTTGTAGCAAGCGGTGTAGATAGCTGCTCTGGTATGGAAGAGAATTGCACTCAAGAAGAAAAGCAAGATTATGAGGTAAGTTTAATGAACTCTATAATGCACAGTTTTGTAGCAGACACAGTAGACTGATCACCTGCTTGCCGTAATTCCTGATCCATTCATTAGTATTCTTATTCTTCTTCTTCTTGTGAGCCGCATACCACTTCTGGTGTATTGTCGCAGCTTGAACAAATCTGGGTTTTCCCGGCTTTGTGTTTGAAGGCGTTATTATTGGGGGCATCTTGACAGGGCAGGGAGCTGAGTGCCATGCCGACACTGCGAAAGTGGTAGATGTCTAACTATGTATTGGATAACCAATTCAAACTAAAGATTTGGAGCATTTACCTCATTCACCATTAAAGATTGAGCATGGAGCTGGGTTGGTGCTGACACTGCTAAGGGCGCTTACACACCAAACATCCGGTATCGTGCGGTATCGTGCGAAATAATTTATTTCTTATTTGGGCCCTTACTGAGACGGCGCACGAACACGAACGGTTGGTGGGGGAACACAGTAAGGACCCAAATAAGAAATAAATTCTTTCGTGCGTGTGACGCACGATACCGCACGAATGCGGATGTTTGGTGTGTACGTGCCGTAAGCCGTGCAGAGACTCTTTCCTACAACATTTCTAAAATACTTTTTTCCATCCCCATCCATCCCTTTGCGCTATCCAAAATCTTTCTCCATTGTCTTCCTCTTGATCTCTTTCCATTCAGCTTCCCTGTTGTTAACGTCCATTTTAATTTCTTCCATATCATAGCGTGTTGTATAGATTTGAGGGGGTCAGTCCCTTTTCCTGCTTCCTCATTTCCTCTTTTCCTCATTTCCTCATTTCCTCTTTTCCTCTTTAACCCTTTTCCTATTTCCTTGTCTTTTCCTCTTTTAACTCTATAACTCTCTTCCTGTTTTAATCTTTTCCACTTTTTTGCTTTTCCTCTGAAGTGATAATAATTATATAAAATATCCATCTGGTGTCTCGGTCAAAGTTACAACCCTGGACCGCCCAATCTTGAGTCAGACGCGCTGACCCTAGCCGTTAAATCGCTTATGTAAAGATGCTGCATGATTATTGTTGTCATTACTTTCATCGTCGCGATTATTGTCTGTGTTGCAGTGGAGGCCCAGACCTTGTTCAGGACAAATGGAGGCCTTGCCCTGCTCCAGACACACACAGCCCTCTCCAGGTCAGTCTCCTACAGAGCAGGATGAAAGGAATAGGGAAAGGCGTCCTTGCTCACCAGTTTCGTAATCTTTGTGGTCTGTTTGTAATTTAGTTGTAGCCATCCCTTCCTGCTATTGTAAAGCATATTGAGCATGACATAGTCATGGTAGTGGGCTATATAAGTACTATGTATTATCATCATTATTATTATGATTATTATTGTTATCATCATCATCACATCATCATCATCATCGTCGTTGTTGTCGTCGTCGTCGTCATCATCATCATCATCGTCGTCATCATTATCATTCCTCTTATTACCTGTGTAATATTTGACCTTTCTGTCTGCACTAGGTGTCTGACCACGCCGTCCATAGGCAATTTGACCACAGCTGACAGAGATTTGGTCAGTGCTGCTTTAGAAATGATTGGGGCAGCTTGCAAGGACAATGGTCAGTAGATAAGATAGCTGGACATATACCTGTGTCTCATGGCCACTGTTTAATTGCAGTCCAGCAGGAGTCTGGGAAAAGTTGCGATCAAAAGAGTTGACATTAAGAAGTGACTTTATATGGAAACGATTCTGTTCAAAAAGAAGGAACAAAAAGTTGTGATTTACCGGATATTTTGATTAAGCAAAGAGCGACAAAGTGGAGAGAACTTACTACATGTTGATTGTCTGTGTGTATGTGTCTCTCTTTCTGTCTCTGTCTCTCTATCTTTATCTCTCAATCCCTCTCTGACTCTTTTGAAAGATTACTTTTGTTACCATTCCTCCCCCACCCAGAGACCAGTCAGGAGCATCTTCTGTCCGTGCCTGGCCTGCCCTGCCAGCTGACTTCTTTGCTTGAGTCTACCTACCACGGCCAGGGTCGAATCCTCAAGACCCGCTGTGTCAGCCTGCTGCACTCTATCTCCTGCACCCCGGCTGGCAGGGCCTGTTTGGTGGCCAAATTTGACCTACAGCGGTGAGTAGGCAGAATTTATTTTGCTATATCACTGCACATCAATAACCAGACACTATTATCTATCGTTGTTGAATGTCGCTAAACTCATTTCTCATCTGGTGATTGCTGACCCTGTCTATGAATATCTTTAGATTTAACCAATAGGTATATGCACCATATTTTTCATATTCCAATATTTACTTACAAATGGAACCTTTTAACTAATGAGCCAGTGAGCCACCAAATGACCTTGAGAAGCAGTACCGCCAAAAAGTGAAATCAATTTTCACAGACAGTATAGAATTCTAATCAAATTCAAGTCCTATCTATTGCTAGTCTTGGTGTAAGTGTTATGCGTTGTGGTTGTCATGTTCTTTCTGTCATGTGTGTGTGTGGGAATGAGTCTATGTATGTGTGTGTGTGGGAGTGTATATGTGTTTGTGTGTGTGTATGTGTGTGTGCAGGGGTATAAATCTTTCAGGTTTTCTCTGATATTAGATTTTTTAACTATCCAAGTAGACTGAAAAGCCATTATTTTTTGTCTTTCACATTACTATTTTCATCAGGATGAGACACGTTTCAGATTATTTTTCGATTTGCCATTTACTCCCCTGTCTGTGTGCATGTATGTGTGTGTGTATGAGTGTGTGAGAGTGTGTGTGTCTATCGCAGTTTGTGTCCCGACTCTTATAACCATGTTAGACCATGTCCTCCATCCCCAGGCTCGTGTCCAGTCTGTTCATGCTGATGACCAAAGCGTCGTCTTCCTACGCCGAGACGGCTGCAGCCCTCCTCAACAATCTCGCCCTGGACAAACGGTGAGGGGAAGACAACTCTGGCTGCACAGGGCTGGGAAAAGGCGATATTAGAGCCATTGGTGGAATAACGTCAGTATATTTGACTCGATAACAAGGAGTCTCTAGTTTGAATCCTACCAAAATATCCCGCTCCATGCCCTTGGGAAATATTTACACAACTTTCCTCATCCTATTGGAGACGGTTGTAAAATTTGAAGGGCTACCTGGTTACAGAAAGTAGTGTTGTCTCTGTCCAAAAATTGATTTATGTGACTAATAGGCTGATGTACCTCATCTAATGTGTTATATATGTTGCGTTGTGTGTCAGGAATAAATGTAAAGTGCGTAAAGCACGATGAAAGCTGTTGACAAATGCTGTGAGTGGGAGAGGGAGAATTTGTATGGCCTGACCTTCCTCTATGGGTTCAAGTCCCATCAGAGAGATGAGTTCATGTCTAAAAATAGAGACATATATATTTCTTGTCAAGGTGATAGTGCAAACACCTGACAGGCAAGCTGTGACTCTGGCATGGTCTGTTGGGGAATAAATGATGAAAAGTCCTCAAGCCTTTGAGGGTACCACCTGTAAACACGTCTCCTCCTTTTCCTCCGCCAGGCTGAAGGCGTCCGTCAGGGATGACATAGAAGACAAGATCCTCCCGGCCTTCGAGTCTCTGCTGGTACGGGTTGCTTGCCTCCTCACTTTGTTCTCTACGATCATGCAAATCCATGATGAAAGCCGCAAACAGCGCATGTCTATAAACCATGTACCATATTCTGAGAAAATCAATGAAAACTGGAAAAAAACTCTTCTATCATACATTCATTTATTTATTTATTTACAAAACCTCTTTTTGCAGACATCCACGAAAAGGATTTGACAAATTTTTGAACTCGTGTGGTTTGCAACTTTCACTGTTGATATGACATTGAGTCTTTTGGCAAAATTCCACAATTTTTCTCACTCCGTCCTGCATAATGGTTGTAAGAGTAATATGGCAAGTGGGGCTAGCGTCTAATACAGAATATGGCTACCTCACTTGTCTGCTTCTACTTCTGTTTCTTATCTTTTAACCAACACTATGATCTTACTGTTTCCAAGCACTTTGCAATCTGAATGCATCAATGTGCTCTCTTCTCACAAACAAACTATCTCACTATATCATTTCAGCATTCCATTATTACTGAATTTCCAAAGCATATGAGAAATAGCTATAAATCTTTATTGTCAGAGGAAATCATTATGGTTAACATCTGTATTGGTACCAAAAATACTGTGTGCAACATTTGCACATCCTGAATGCAGTTATGCAAACTTTACAGAACCAAAATCTATCTTTTTGACAAGACAAAAATGCAACATGAAGTTTCTACAACAAAAGTCAATACCATTTGGTTATCAATTTATTATCATTTGCACATCTGTCAAGATTAAATAAAGTATCATCATCATTATCATCATTAATATTATCATCATTATCATTATTATCATCATTATTATTATCATTATCATCATTGTCCTTTTTCTCCTCGCAGACATCCAACAAAACTCCCCCTCCCATCGTGGCCTTGGCATGCTCGACCTTCACCAATCTGGCAGCCGATGTCAAAATCCGAGCCAAAATATCTGGCAGAGTCTCTTTCTGGATTGCAGTTACAAGCCTGCTTGTGAGATGACAATAACACGAGCTTTGTTTTCTTATGTTTCCATTGCAGTCAGTGCGTTCAATTCAAGATGAAGGGGTCCCAGGGTTGAATCCTACAAGAAAGCCCAAAGTTATTCCTTCCGTGTCAGAGAAGTTGGGCTAGCATTGTTATTGTCTGCTAGAGATAAATGGGGTGTTGTAAAGTGCAAAGGGCATGGTTAAGACCGTCGATAAGTGCTATCTAAATACTGCCCTTTGTTAATTGATCTGACACATGGGCTGGATCATCATCATTATCATCATCATCTTTATCATTATTATCATAATCATCACCACCATCATAATCATCACTACCACCATCACCACCATCATCACCACCATCATCACCACCATCATCATCATTACCACCACCATCACCACCATCATCATCATCATCGTCATCACAACTGCCCTTCTATTTTCCAGACAACTATCCAAGACGCCAGACTGGGGTCATCCTTGGACTCCATCCTGGGCCTGTTGGTCAACACCAGCACCGGTCTGACGTCATCCGAGGTTTTCCGGCAATCAGACACCCTTCCTCAGTGCCTGTTCAGGGTCGTATCATTGCGAGGAGAGGCATGGCTATCTGAGGGGGCCGTCACGAGGGCGTTGGTGTCGCTAAGCAACGTCCTGCCTCATTGTGGCCCGGGCCTGGCCTGGATGGCTGACAAGGGAAGGATTGTGGCCTTGATGGACATGATTCGGGTCAGTCTTTGTATTGGTTTAGTGATAATAATGATAATGATGATAATAATGATGATTATAATAATAATTATGATAATGATAATAATAATGATGATGATAACGATGATGATAATGATGATGATAATGATGATGATAATGATGATAATAATAATAATAATAATGATGATGATAATAATTATGATAATGATAATAATAATGATGATGATAATGATGATAATAATAGTAATGATATTGATAATAATAATTATCTTAATCAGGATGGAAATGACTTAACTCGCACCAACCTTAATCTGGGGTTGTTCTTCATTGGAATAAAACTTTTAACGAGAAATAATAATAGAATTACTTGGTTCCTATTGGTCTCGACAGGATAAAAATGTAGCCAATCAGAAAGCAGCCTTGAAGTGTTTGACAACCTTGACCCAGGGTGATGAAGCTGTGAGAGCAGTCGTAGCGGACAACAAAGGTAAAGATAGCAGTGGGACAGAGGGCTATAAATAGACCCTTCTCCTCACGTTATCATCTGTAAATAGACAGTCATCACCGTACATGCTTTTGTTTCATTTGGGCTTTTTTATTTTTTTATTTGTCCCTTTGAGTTAGTGTGGTTAGTTTATTTTTAAAGTTTTTTTTGGGTGGGAGGGAGGGGGTGTTGGGTGATTGTTGTTGTTATCATATATTGTTCTTGGGTTGTTACTTGTTTGGCTATTGCCGTTTTAGTTTTTCGGGAATACATAGTCTTATTCTTCATTAGAGTTTTGCTTATTAAATGAGAATAAAATCTATGAATATACTCGTAATTTCTATTTTCAATAGTTGTGACCTTCTCAAAGGATTAAATTTTCATTTTTTAAACCTTTGATCTCACCAGGGACATCCCTATTACTTGAATTGTTGAAGACGAACAAAACAGACCAAGGTGTCGCCAATGACGAAAACAACGAGATCTTACTCGGCAACGCAACTCTGTGTCTCTCCCATTTGTGTTCTCGGTGAGTCCTAGACTTTTCAACTCCCTTTATCATGGTTCTATAGTGATTAGTGTATTCACCTCCTAATCGAATGGTTCAAATCCTGACTGGCAAAGTGTCATGGAGGGTTGTGAGGAAAGACTCTTTACACAGTTTTTCTCCCCTTAATCTCAATCAGATGCAAATGAGTACAGTTATAATTTTTTAATCTATACAGCAGGGACTTAGCAGACTTTGAAGTTTTTTGTGCATTTGAGGGTTCGCTGTATCCAAGATCTTATTGTATCTTGGGCTCGTTGTATCTGGGGGCTTGTTGTCTCAGAGGCTGGCTGTATAGGTCGATCACAAGACAGGCATCTAAACACTAGCTACCAAGTCCAATAAAGTAGAATGTTTAAAACTTCCAATTTCATAATGCTTATTTCTCCCCCTTCCTCATTTGGCCACCAACCACCCAAAGACCCGAAGTGTGTGCCAAGCTGACCAAGACCAACATCATCCAGCGGCTACTGGTTCTGGCCAGGGATGGACGCAAGCCCGCCCTCCAGGCCAACTCGGCCATTCTCATTGGCAAGCTGGTGAAGGGGGATACCAGGTAAGGGAAACAACAACAAATGGTTATGGATTCCTTTCTTTAATCTTAGTTTAATTTTCATCAATTTACTAATCTATTCAGGCCCCACATTGGTCAATTGGTCTATGCATATTGGAGATTCCCGGTCAGAATCTTAGCTGAGGCCAGGTGTTAAAGGCTTCGACACTTGCTGAGTATTCAATACCTATCATTGACGGACTGTACTGTAAAGCAGATTTCCACCTTGTGTGATTACCTAAAATGTGTTGAAACGGACATTGAACTATGTCATCGTACATAAAGCTGTTAGAACTGTTGGGCTGGAATTGAAAGGAGTAGCGCTGCTGGTGATTGTGATTTCAAGCGTGGAGATAGAAGGACGGCTGATTTGGGGAAGATCATAATTTGTCTGTTTGTTGAATGTAACGACTAGTTTTTATTAGATATATTATCATATATCGATCCCTTCATCTACTTTTCTACCATGATTCATCTATTTATTTACTTGTATCAAACATTTCTGACTCTTTGTTCTTCCTGTGCCCATCCGCTTGCCTTACAGACACCTTGAAAGACTGCGAGAGCTCCACGGCATTGAGATTTTGCATGACTGTATGAAGCACATCGAATGATGGGGACACGGGCAGCAAAGGAACAAGGGGACAAGGGCTGGGTCACGATGACATGGACACAGACAACAAGAAGGCACTGTGGCCACAGAGGGGTCCAAGGTCCTAGCCTTGTTGGAAATGTTGGATCCAAGGGTTACTGCATGTACTTGAAGGAAGGAAAGTAGGATGGGTAGAACTAATTTCAACAGTGGCCTTCAAACCCATGCCTGCAACAACAACACTGCCTTGCCAGCTTGTAGTTTGTAGGCAGATCTTTTGGAGCCCGACAGTAAATGGGGCTGGTGAGATTGCAATGAGAGTGTCGAAAATTTTGACAAGAAATTCTGGGTAGTGATGTCTGCATGCGTGTTCCAGTCCAATTCCTTCATCATCGGTATTATTCATTACTTTGATTTTATTCTCAATTTATTGGATACATTGATAGGGTGGGTAGTGAAAGACTCAAACCTGACTAAGAGTTCCCACAGAGTGAGAACTCTAAGGCAGCAAGCCCTTGCATTTCTGGTATTAAACAAATGTTTTATACTCAAAGAGTGTATTGTTTTGTAGGCCTATTCGGAAAAGGAATTGTTTAAAGATCAATCATTTTTCAACATTGCTTTTTTGTTTTTTGCATTTTTTAAAGTTGTCTTCCACCAGAATAAAAATTATTTCATAGCAAATGTTGCAATTGTTGACTTGGTTGTCATTTGAGCCTATTTAATATGGGGTAAAGCGCTATATAAGAATTACACATTATTATTATTATTGTTATTTCTCTCCCTTCACTTTAGTCCTATCTCCCCTTTGCTGTTTGAAAAGTTCCACAATTTATAGTGCTAGTGCTAGCTACTCACCATTTTAAGACAGAATTGGTTTATATCTTTGGTCCATCTTCGATTTGATTTGAACCCTCAAAGCAAAGGCATAGATAAATGGTCACTGGTAAGATTCAAACCATGGACATCTGGGTGTCCGGCAGTTCTTTACCTCGACTATCATCTATTGTACTACTATCAATTATGTACTATCATTCATCGTACATATGTGACTTATACCGTGCGGATCTGTTGTGGTTTTGTGTAAGGAATGGGAAAAAAGTCAAAGAAGAGAGCAAGAACTGCTAACGACACATCCTCAGACAGCAACACACACTCCACATTGGACTCCCTACCAAGCACGCCTACACAGGCACAGACACAAACACAGCCTCGCATAACAGAATTCATAAACAAACAATCCAAAATGGATACTTTAATCAGTAAAATAGATAAGATGGACGAAAAAACTGATACAAATTTTCGGCAATTTGACACTAAATTTGACAAAATTATTGGTGAATTAGAATATTTAAAAGCCACAGTGACCAAATTAGCGAGTGAGAACAATAGCCTTGTAAAACAACAAGCTAGCCAGAAAGATGACATCGACCTTTTAAGAAGGGAAAACAACGAACTAAAAGAGACCATAAACAATCTTGAGCAGTGGACACGCAGGCCAAATATTAGGATTTTTGGCCTGAGCGACTCCAATAATGAAACGGCAGAGGATTCGGAAATAATTGTGAAGGATATGTGTGCTAGTAAACTTAAAATCGACTTGAAAGTCGACGACATTGAAGTGGCGCATCGGATTGG
>JAULCB010054944.1:0-10711 GCA_032358575.1 Dendronotus rufus | reverse complement strand
ATGTGTCATTTGGTCACAATACTTCATATTACAGAGACATGTTATTATAATTATACCTGCATAAACACACACACACATACACACATGTATGTACACATGCACATACACATACACATACATGCTTCCACACATATTTACGGGTCTGTATAGCGCTTACCCATGATCTTCACCATGCTCTTAGCAATTTACAATGCTCAATTCAATTCATCGCCTGACAGGCATCAGCAAACCAATTATTCCTTCTCAACTCCCCGGGGAGAATACAGTGCGAGCAGCTGTTCAAAGTCCTGCCTGGCCTATTGTTGCTTCATGAACTGCTTTGGTCAGCGTGATTAACTACTACTCAGCGACAGATGAACAGCTACAAGAAATCTTACAATTGAATTTTTGTGTACTACGATTCTATGGGAGATGACTGAATGACGTACCTTGCAAGCAATCAGATACAGGTCCACATGACAGGTGAAATCCATGCTTAGGATCAAAGCCACCAGTCCTTGTACGACAGACAAGCATCTTTCCCGTGACATGGTGAGAGAGGAATCCGCTTCCTTATCTTCGTTTTCCTCCTCGGCCAAACGCTCACCTTTGTTCTGGAATTTATGAAGGTCAATTACATCTTTAAGAAGCATCTGCAAGGGGAAAAATGAATGAGGGAAAATAAGACATACATCTTTACATTGGAACAAATTTTTCTCATTTTTGGCCTTGTTTTCTAGAGATCTATAAATAGCTCCAGTCCAATAGAAAAAATTTAAAGAGAAGAATTGTAACAAAAATTTGTCAACAAGATCAAGAAGGTGATTAATCTAATTCAATGAAAATCAAAGATGAACTTGAATTGAATGCTGTTTAAACAGACAACAAATAGCACAATTCAAACAAGACATAATTTTCTGCCTCAGAACTGGACACAACAAACTCAACCATTGTATGCTTTGTAATTTTAAAATAAGAAACTCCCAGAAATGTTGAAGTCAAATGGCAAGTCAGACAACTGAACAGGTTTTGTAGGAATGTGTCCAATCAAGGGAATTAAGATCCAAGTACTAGCCTATTGATACAAACCTGAACACCAAACTGCACAGGCCATAACACGAACTAAAGAAGACAGTGGAGTATATACTAGACTCAAGGTCTTGTGTAAAAAAAGTGAGCAAGAGAAGAAGAAGAAGACAACAAGACTAAAGAGTTTGTTTGTTTAGGGTTTTACGGCACTTCGACCTCAAAGGGTCATCTCAGCGCCGGTAAGAGTATAATCACCTTGGCAGATATCTTGCTTTTCTTGTCAGCCGCTGTGAGCGACGACTTCTTGTCAATTTCATGGAGGCGCTGTCGGCAAAGGGCTATCTTCCTTTGGAATCCTCTTCTGCTGATACGATTGGCTTTGACTTTAGAGCTTGATGCATTATTTCCACAACACTGACTGTCAATAAAGTTCCATCTGCTGCCCATACTGCTGACTAAACACATTAAAAAAATATAGATATTATATATATGGTATTAGTTTTCTATTCAAATATGGGAAAGCGCAGTATAAAGAAGCTTAAAGGAATAAGAATATGGCAACGTTTATATTTTAACACCCGTTTCAATGTATTCTAGGTTGTCATACAGGTGACAAAATAGCAATACCATAATCACACAAAATCGGGTCAATTGACAAAAAGAATAGCATAAGATATCCATGTCAAACTGTCCGTCTTTAGTAGGTCAAAATAATTTGACTGACATCAGCAATGCATTAAATATAAAGAAAGAACCAAATACAAACCTTCTTTGTCTTTTTTGGCACCTTTTTCAGAGTCTTCTGTATTGGCCGATAAAGGCTGAACAGAACAATCCATGTTACGACACAAAAACAACAGGACCCAGCTGATAAGAGATAAATCAAGGTCTCCTGGAAAAGAGAAACATTGGGAGCATAGAGTATTAAAACTATCTGATAAGACTCCAGGGGTCAGGATAAATTTGAAATTCAAACTGCTATACAAGCAAATGATGTAAAGTCTGTGATGTACAGAAATACTAACTGCTTTATAAATCAATCATTATCCTACTTTTAATCATAAAGTGAAAAGGCCATTCAGAATAACCCCGCTATTTTAGCATTACGCATTTCCTTCCATTGTCTGTATGTATCAAAACCAAAGTAACAAAAAGTATTGTGTATATTGTGGATGATGTAATTTGTATTACTATAATTTTATGCGCCTAGAGCTGTTTTGTAAACAGGAGTGGTGTGGGTGCATAATGAATAAATTTCACTATTATCATCATTATTATTATCTCTAGTGAACGAGAGGAAGAAGAATCATTATTATTATCTCAGCGTGCCTACCAGTGGGTTGGTCTCCAGCCGTCTGCCTGTCGTAGAGAGGCCTGAGGATGCTGGCTAGCATGGCCAACAGGCTGTCCAGGATACTGGTGGAACTCGGTGCAGTGAGCCACTTTTGGCCGAGGGAACTCAGCAAGACAAATACCCTAGAATGAAGAGAACAAGTTAAACATTGTATCAGCGGGCAGAAAAAACGGACTTGAGATTGATGTTTCATTGATATGAAAATTTGGACAAAAAAAAAAACATTCTTTTTATCAATAACACTTCTTGCTTTGGAATAAAAATTTTATAAAGGCAACAAACATTTTTTTTTAATTTTTTCTTATTTGACAGCAGTCAAAAATATCTAACATGACCTTAAAATTGCAATATTAATAATAAGAGATACGGGTCATCTCATTATCTCCTTTTTTTAAACGCATTCTTTGTAGTCAGTAGTCACGTTTAAATCAACAAATAGAAGTCTCACACACACACCTGTCTTGGGGAAATATTTCCGAACACCTGGAATGGAAGAAGTTCTGCAGCATTTTCCCGAGGAACTTCCCCCACCATGACTGCGTGCCGCACACTCGGACCAACAGGAGACCTGCGCTGACGTGGATCCTCTGGGTGCCGTGGAGACAGAGGTACTGGAAGAGAGACTCCGCCCCCTCGGGCGTGAGGGCCTTGTACAGGCTGACTGGTGGCTGAGGGATGGCCGGACTCCCGACGGTGGATGTCAGCAGCAAGTCCAGCAAGTTCTCAAGAATCACTCGCAGCTTGTCGGTGGGAATCTGCACGATAAATAGTAACGAGTTTGAAGTATAATCATAAATGAAATGGCATTTATGGTGCGCTTTCAATGAAAACAACTCAAAATACATAATATGAGGTATAGATGCAGCTTACATTTCTATAAGTTTGTCGTGTCGGTTTATACCTGATACCCATTTACATACCAATATATTGTTAGTGCAATTCTTTGAACATGAAAGTCCACTCAGAATACAAGTTTTCTTTCAAACCCACAGATTTTCCTCCAATATACAGCACAAAACAAAAAACTTTTATGAGTAGTTAAAAACTAAAACAATTTGAATTGTACAACATGCACCTGTTTCTTTCTAAGACATAATCTGCAGAAAAAAAGAGTGGTTTACAAATTTGGGACTTGCCCAGTTAGAGATTAACTCTGGCCATAATAATATGGTGCAAGCAACTGATTTATCTTCTTACTTTACTCAGTGATGTAGCAAAATCCACAGATTCGTCCAAGATGTCTGCTGAGATCCCGAGGGAGGTCTGCAGTCGGTGAATGGCCCTCTGGGCTAGATTAATTTGAAGCTGGAGTTGAAGGCATTCATTGTACGCCTGTGAGGAGGTGTCAAACAAGAAATCTTATATAATTATCTCATACGTTCAATTAATCATCAAAACTATTTGAAATAGAAAGAAATGCCCTCCAAAAGATACATTTTCATCAACCTAAAAATGTATAATTACCTCAAACGTTCAATCCCTAAAAGTATTTGAAAAATAAACTAATGTCCTCCAAAACAATATACATTTTCAAAAGGCAAGTAAATATAAAATAGATTAAGATTGCGTAAAATAATAGATTGAAGCACATAATATAGTCTAGATTTATTTTTAAGTCTAGTGTATTGTATTATACGACTATAGAAAAAAAAATTACCTGAATGATGTGGCTATCTTCTTCGCTTAGTTTGGAGGTTGCACTTCTCTTTAGATGATATTGCACATGATTAGACAGTTGTTGGATGGTCCCGGCGGTACTGAGCAGAGATTCCATGCGGTTACGAGCCAGATCGAATCGGCACTGCAGGTCTTCTATCAGAGACAGAAAGAGGCCGAGCTGAGACAGGAGAGAGGTCTGGCTCGTCATCTCCTTGATGGCGTAAGACGAACCGCATTCTCCGCTATTATCCTCCCCCGCGGTGGATGAGGTGTCTGGCGATTGGGTGGGCCCGCATTTAGGATACCTGGGTGACGCGACACTCTGCTGCGGGTTTGGCCACTCCCACGGCAAGATGTAGGTGTGGCCGTAAAACGAACCGAGGCGAATGCGAGAACGGGTAGTGCCACCGCTGTAACGACCGACTGTTGTGATCTGTAAAAAGAGATATTATCATATTTTCATTCAATAATCTGTATTTGAGTTTGTAACATTGTGTTTCATACACAGTGCTGAAAGATAGACTAGGTTTTAAATTTTACACAACATTCCATGCTCCACTTTGATAATCTCTTTCTGTTAAAAATAACAGTATTTAGCACACAAAAATTCCTTCTTTTTTTTTCTTTTTTTTTTAAACTGGTGTGTACTGACTTTCAATTCAGATCATAAAAAGTTTTAAGGATTGTTCTTCTATCTCGTAAATGACAAATCAAAAACTACTCCGAAACATTTCACATCCCGATGAAAATGGTAATGTGGAAACAAAAATGACTTTTCAGTGATCTGTAAAAAGAGATATCATATTTTCATTCAATAATCTGTATTTGAGTTTGTAACATTGTGTTTCATACACAGTGCTGAAAGATAGACTAGGTTTTAAATTTTACACAACATTCCATGCTCCACTTTGATAATCTCTTTCTGTTAAAAATAACAGTATTTAGCACACAAAAATTCCTTCTTTTTTTTTCTTTTTTTTTTAAACTGGTGTGTACTGACTTTCAATTCAGATCATAAAAAGTTTTAAGGATTGTTCTTCTATCTCGTAAATGACAAATCAAAAACTACTCCGAAACATTTCACATCCCGATGAAAATGGTAATGTGGAAACAAAAATGACTTTTCAGTCCAATTGGATAGTAAAGTAATCTGAAATCAGAGAAGATATCTGAAAGCTTTACTTACGCCCCTGTGTATCTTACCTTGAGGTACCTGCAAACAGGAGCAGGCATGATGTTGTTCATGACCAGAGCCCTCGTGCCGATATCCGAGGCCACCACCAGCCTCTGGCCGTCTATCTCCTCTCCTTCCACCCACACGTCGATGGACAGGGAAGCCAAATCCATGCTGCACGGAATGACCACATCCGTCAGGACGATGGGTTTGCCAAAGTCCAAAGTCACAAATCGGCGAGCACCTTTAGAAACGATTCGGGAGGAGGGGAGGAGAATGGGAGTTTTATTTCAAGTGGAAGACAATTTTAGTGATGATATTGAATTTCTCTCAAAACACGTTCCCTGGAAACTCACACAGAGTTATACATTTAGAGCATGACACCAACGATATGATATTCAAATAGAGTAAGGCGCTGTCTACCTGAGTGCATCCGTTCAATGATGAGAACTTGAGGTGAAGGAGTTTGGAGAAGTCCTTGCATCTGGGGCAGGGTGATCTGTTTGGTTTGCTGGGACTGTTGGCCTTGAGGCAACGTCATCTGTTTGACCATTGGGGTGGCAGGGTGCTTGGGGCCGGCTTGCATTTGCTCCTCGTAATACTGCTTCCACAGATGGAAATTCTTGAAAAATTTGCCCCCTTGCGTTTTGGACGATGGTCCGATGTAGATCTTTTGTCCCAACGCATTCTTTTTTATTTTGATAGCGTCTGCACCAGTGACATTCTGTAACATAAAACACAAGTATTCACACTTTTGACAAATAACTCAATTTAAAAAATACTTCAAGGGTTCATAGATTTATAGAATTATTGAAAATAAGAGGTGGATAAATCCTCTTCGCTCTTACTCTTCTCTAATGCTGCTTGTATTTCATATTCATATCTTCTATCTAATATTTTCAGGGGTCCTCGTCCAAAATCATACTTTTTCTGACATACCATTCAACAACACTACAAGGTCAGACTTTTTTCCTTACCAATTTGGACGCGGCCCCAGTAGCCGTCTGTGTGAAGAAGGAAGACATCTCTCCTCCTGTCGTCCCTACCCCGACTCCTCCACCCCCTGCTGCTGCTATGTCCTCGTTCCCTAGGGACTGGAATGGAATGAGGTAGGAAGGGGTCGGGTTGATGACACTGGTACTGGTCCCGGAGACACCAGCGTTGGCCGAGGTGTCCAACCGTTCCATGCGGGTCCCATCGCTGGTGGCGTGACAGCGGAAATGGAGAGGCTCAACTTCTAGAAGCCCAAGTATATCATTTCTAAGACAGTCGGGCTGAAAGAAGAGGGGGAAAAAGCAGTTTTAATTCATAAACTAGTGTTGTGAGAAGATAAATCTTCCATTTTCATTCCCCTTGCTTCGATTTACTGCTTCTAGCAGCCGCTTGATTGTTTATAAGAAATATAAAAGGTTTTTTTATTTTCTCTCAGAGTCCCTTAATCAGCTGTATATGCCACAAATAAACGAGTCGTTTAAATTATTCTTTTTAAGACTGAAATACAAACCTTGTAATAACTGCCTATATTTTTTTTTTCAAGGGAAAATATTTTAGAGTTTCTAACTTTTCTCTACAGGCTTTAAACAAAAAAATAAACAGCACCAGAAAGCCTGATGATAGTGTAAGGTGCTTTTGTATGTATCAAGCTGTCCTGTCAGCCCCATTGACTTACTTGATTCTTCATTGCTTTGTCAGGGGAAGATGTGAGCATGTCGTACAGGCCCTGCTGCTCATTGCTAGGGGTAGAGCTTACAGCAGCGGCAGCGGCACTCGTCTTGATGCCCACAGACAGCGGGTTGCTACGGGCAGCGGCTGTGGTGGAGGACTTGGTGATGCCTGTGATCTCCATGTCAAACAGCTCGGCTTCAAAAGGATTGCCGTAAAGGCCATACCTGAAATACAATGCAATTAATGAATTTCGTAATCATTTTAATTCAGTTTTTTTATTTACGTGTCAACAATGTTTGTTTTAAGTGCAATTATCTATTGCTGTTTTGATGTGTTACAAAATTATAATTCCACAAAAGGATCAATTAAGTATATATTATCTTTTTTATCTTATAACTTGTTCCCATTTTTCCCAGGCATTGCAATAAAAAAAGAAAACCCAGCGAGCAAGAGGCATAAACAATACCACACCTAGTTTTGAGCAAGGCTTGTAAGGGAAGAGTTCTTGAGCTGTATTGTTGACTGACGCTCTGCAACACTTGAGAAGTTTTCTCTGCCACCAATTCTATATCCATGCATTTGACTCTATTGAGAATGACGAAGAACCAACGCATAGAACCGCTGGACTTGCATTGGGGCAGCAGCGGGTAGCAGGTCAGGAAAGACAGAAGGACGGACTGGCTGAAAACGGGAGCCAGATCTTGATTGGAGGAATTCTTAGAAGATCTGAAAAATATAAAACATGAATGAAGAGTATGTCAATCGACTTCTTTGATTATCAGTATCAGCAGTATTCTGTACAATAGGCATGAAATATTAGTTCTCATCTTAAATTACAGGATTGAAGTGCTTGTAGCTAAATCAAATGTCTAAAGATTCCAACTAAGTCGTCAAATAGCTGTAAATATAAACAGGCTGTGAGGATTGATTTAAATCAAAGCTAAGAGATACAAAATTCAACATTATTTAGACACATACAATACACCAGACAGTTTTTTTTCATTAAAAAAAAAGAGAAAACAACTTTTCTACTTACTCCATACACAGTACCAGTAGCCTTGAACACTTGTGAGCTGAAGTTCGAGACCCCAAGATATAGCAGGAGGTCACAATGCTGTTCAAGTCTTTTTGTATCAAATGGAGTAATCCGTCAGCATTAGAACTGTAGACATTGAAAATAGGACAATACATGATAATTCAGTGTAAATGGCAAATCAAAAAATAGTGATGTGGATAAAAAATGAATGGCTTTTCAGTCCACTTGGAGAGTAAAAAAATATGAAATCAGATTAAATCTTGAAAGATTCACACCCCTGATTATTAAGAGTTTAATAAGATGAAATTAACAAACATAACAGTGAAACATTTTTATACCGCCAACATTTGGGATCATTGTAAAGTTGGTGGTGTATGGCATAACGAGAGCAATCACCTTATATCTTAATAAACCATTCGTTTGTTCTTTGAATAAAAAACCTAACAGTACAACGACGGGTGTTGTATTTGATCATTTTCATTTCAAAAAAGTGAAGTGTCACCGATCAAATAGATAGAAGAATAACACAAGCAAATTTTTGAGAACTTTACCCTGGCATAGTATATTAATGGGACCTAGAAAAAGATTAATAAACACGTAAACGTATTCTTCCTAATATTCCTGCCTTACCTATCATTCATATCAATGGTCTGTACAGAAAAGATCCATATCAGGATGTCGAGGACCATGTTCTTCGTGTGTTCGGGGCTGACACTCATCACACCGTGCCCACAGTTGGGTGTCAACAGCTGCTGGATCAGACGTTTGTGAAAGATGCGGTCCTGAATCATAGAGTTCCTCTGAAGTTTCTCATTACAGATATTCAGCTTTTTGAACACTCGTACTGTCACCGACAACTCCTGGAACCAGTCACAGCCCTTGATGGTTGAGATTTTTTGCTTTCCTGACGAACTCGTTGGTGTCTTTTCATTCGTTGTCTGGGTGACGCTGTCAAAAATACCTTTGATGTTGTGATGCTTTTCATCCAACATAGTTGTATACACACCAAGATTTTTCCTCTTGGCTTTCTGAATCTAAAATTGATAAGATACGACATTAATTCTTTCTTGAAAGAAATCAATCACACAATTTGAATATAAATGTATGTTAAACATCACAGTAAAATAAAGAAAGGTATATCATAATCCTATTATAAATTGCTACACGACTGATCATACACATAAAATAAGGAACTAATGTGCCCGCTCAAGAGACACGAATAATATTTACATTTTTTTATCTGATCAAACATAACTTTCTGTTCTTGCAAAATTTCTTTTAAAGCTATCTTAGAGTGGGGATTCTCGTACACAAAATTACAATGAATCTGAAAAATGAGAAAAACATTTAGATTTTTTTTTTTTCAAACAAAGAAACGTTTCTTAGCAGCAGCTACTGTGAAACAGACAACAAAATATTTACCATTTTTTCCAGTGATGAGCAGCGATGAGACTCAGCCTTTTCTTTGTTGACAAGAAGTGGTTCTAGCAATGGGCTGTTTTCAAACCCTTTGATATGCAAAAGCAGTGACCTGGGTTTGGAGTTGAGCAGCTGAGAGCTGGTGAGTGTGATGAGCCCCCCTGACCCGGTCAGATCCAAGCAGTTGGCTAGTTTGACCGGTCCACACAGAATCTCGGCCTTGAGCGAGTCCAGGAACTTGGGATCCAGCACGTTGTTGACCATCTCCGTCTTTTTGTTGTCGTCAGCACCAGCAGAGGACTCAGCACCAGCAGAGGACTGACTCATGGCAACCTCGTCTTCCCCTGCTGCCGCTCCTGTTGTTGCTGCTGAAGATGGTGACGAGTAGTTTTGATAGGCCTTGTGCAGGGCAGGGGAAGGTGTGTTGGCACTGCTTGGACGATGCATGGAGCCAATGTTCTGCTTCAACAGGGTCACCTACACAAGTGGGGGAAAAAAACAATTAAGAATTAACTGTTAAAATGTTGTTGTTGCTTAGCATAGACTATACATCATATGCTAATATCCAAGGGTGAAATCCTTCACCGGAAGGAGTTTGCAAAATCGTCGTTTAGTTTAAATTTTAACTTTTGCCAAGAAATAAGATAACGACCTGAAATAAAAATTCTCAAAGATTCATTTGTAATAAAACAGCAAAAAAGTTGTAATGCGGCATATTAAACGACAAAGTAATAGTTATGATAAATGTACACAAACAGTTTGCCTCCTGGAATATAGAGATTCTTACCTCAATATTTGGCTGGGAAGTACAAAGAGGGTTCAGGGTAAATTTAACATCCACATGGCCCACAGCACAAGGTTTGGGTAACAAAATTTCCATCAAGTGCTCATCCCATGTTTGCCTGCAAAGGACAAGATAGACATTTTACAATGAAAATTGTAAATAATACAACACAGTATATACACTATCATAAAGCATTTGGCGGTACACAGGTTAACCTTTATATTGGATGTCTCCCTTCATCAAACTTAATATTCAACTAAAAAAAAAAAAAATTCAAAACTGTTTAAACTTTTAATTAGAAACACAAAGCCTGTCACGCCCAAATTCTAATCTCAAAGAGTCTGAATGTCTGAATTTTCACTCCCCTTATTTCGAGCTTTGGGTGATACAAACAAACATCTTCTATATTACATCAGATGTAGGTTTGTTTTGTAAATTAAACTTTCCGATGACTTCTTCTCGACATGTCGGCAGGGTCCGTAATTATCAGACCTGTAAATGACCCAACACAAAATTGCCTGAAAATTGTCCAGACTTATACTATTGACTTCCAATCAATACTGCACAAAAAAAGAAAAATTCAAGCAGTTCCTCAAATTGAAATTGCCTGAA
>JAULCB010054833.1:0-10712 GCA_032358575.1 Dendronotus rufus | reverse complement strand
GGGGGGTAGGGGTGCGTCTGGGATAAATTCAGAGATGTAGTGATATACATATTATAATTGATTAGATAAAGAAATATAAATTAGATATTATACTTTATGACCAGAATGTAAACCACACACACATGTGCACACACAGACATACACATACACACACACACACACACACATACACACACACACACACACACACACAAACACACACACACACACATACAGCACGCACTTGTTCTGCTACTGCTACTACTACTTCTACTACTTTGCAATACCTCGCATCAAACAAAATAAAATTTCAAGCAAAAAGCAAAAAACTAAGGAGATTGGACACTCACTAATCGAATAAATAATATAATGATGATACTATCAGAAAATTACAGCTTAAGTGCATCATAGACAACGTCTGCCGGTTCGGTAGGTGATTGTAGCGCGTTAAGTATGTAGCAGTAATCACGAGTCTTCCCCTTCTCTCTCTCCCTCTATCTCTCCCTCTCCCTCTCTCTTGTTGTGCAAACAAAGGGTAAATAATGATGGTCCATTTGCCGAAGATTGAGTCGCCTACTTTTTTACCGTGGGAATTAGGATCACCTGTTTTATATAGAATGGGAATTGGTTTGAAAACAAATGGCAAAATTCTCGAAAGGCCCCCCCAATCAATATGAAATCTCCGTCTCTAATTACCTTCATTTCGTTCAGTCGTGACATCAGAAGAAATGATGACAATGGTAATTAACGCTTCAATCTTCGTTTCGATCAAATCAAATTATTTTTCTTTCTTGATGTGTACGGATTACATTCGGGACAGGCTCTTTTATTTATCATAATAAGCCTATCGGCATCGTTATCGTCATCATCGTCATCATCGTCATCATTATCATCGTCATCATCGGCATCGTCATCATCGTCATCATCGTTATCATCGTCATCATCATCATCATCATCATCATCATCATCATCATCATCATCATCATCATAATCATCATCGTCATCATCGTCATCACCATCGTCATCATCGTCATCATCATCGTCGTCATCATCATCGTCATCATCATCGGCATCATCGACATCGTCATTATCGTCGTCATCACCATCGTCATCATCGTCATCATCGTCATCATCGTCATCATCGTCATCATCATCGTCATCGTCGTCATCATCATCGTCATCGTCATCATCGTCATCGTCATCATCGTCATCATCATCGTCATCATCATCATCGTCATCGTCATCATCATCGTCATCGTCATCATCGTCATCGTCATCATCATCGTCATCGTCATCGTCATCGTCATCATCATCGTCATCGTCATCATCATCGTCATCGTCATCGTCATCGTCATCATCATCATCATCATCGTCATCGTCATCATCATCCTCATCGTCATCATCATCGTCATCGTCATCATCGTCATCATCGCCATCGTCATCATCATCGTCATCATCATCGTCATCATCATCTTCATCATCATTATCATCGTCATCATCGTCATTATTATTATTATTACTATCATAGTATGACCACCACCACTACCGCCACCACTGATGCCATCACGATAACTAAAGCTGCTACCACTACTTATACTTAAACAATACGCACAAATCAAACAACAACAAAAAAGACAAAACTGAAAAAGGTAAGAAACCTTTAAAACAACAATTATACAAACATACAAGGGGAAGAAACCCACAAAAAAGCAGAAGAAAAAATTATGAATTATGAAGATAGCAACAGAACCACTGTTGAGGTACATCCCCCTGACTGGAAATTCTGCCCGCTCACTTCGTCTCAGACGAGTGCCAGGTTCAGATACAGATCATCACGCTTAATAAAGGGACGAACCAGTTACAATTAACTAAGGCAGTGGACAGGATGGCTATGTTAGCCTGATATCGCGTATTCCGCATAATGAGGACACTGCTGATTGAATTGCATGCATTATATAAGCGAAAGTATCAAGCAAACTGATAGTGAAAGGAACATTGAAAAAAAAAAAGAATTGTAAGAAAGGTACTGTGGTATTAAAACACTAAAATCAAAATGCATTTCTTATCATGTAGATATCACATCATCACATTTTTTTAAACATATGATCGAACTGTCTTTGATAACGACGTCAGATGATTCAGATACATTTCGTCCGAGTCTGAAAATAAAAGACTTCTTTAGATACGAATCCAGTTATGAGCAAGCAAAAATACCACACAAAAACCGTTACATTCAACAACAGGAACAATAACGACGACAACAGCAAAGAAATATCATAATAATGATAATAATAATGTAAGAAATATGCAAGCCTTATCTCGAACTACTTCCCTTGCAATCTCTAATTTGATAAGTAGATCATCTAAAATATTATGACTAAATCAAAGTAAACGTAAGGCTAACATATATATATATATATATAAATGGACGAAAGAAGACGCATTAATATTTTAATGACACACGACATTATTATCCCAAAACGAAAACTATTGTCTGTCATTAACCCCGTCAAGCCGTAGCCATAATAGTATGTTTTGTTTGTTTAATCCTTCAAAGAACCCGAGGGTATCGAAACATGGCGTTTATAAATTAAGCCTGCGCTTTATCGCTCATGGGATTAACTCCTTCGAGCCCTTACGACTCTTAAGTCAAGACTAGATACGAAGTCATCCTCCGCTTGGGAAGAGTTTTAAGAGTTAAGAAATTACACCAAAATAGGAATGATCGCATAACAGGTAATTGCATAAACGACTTCATAATCTGCAATGTTAATCATCACTCATCGCTTGGAAATACAGGCTATATCACGCACGTCGTGTTGTGCAGTTAGTTGATGCATGTATCCGAGCGTGCACATAAAGCGGAGTGTGTTGTAATCGGAACGATGATGATCTGTAGCTGTAACTGTAACTGTAAGAAGACCAGCCGTCATTAACATCATCATGATAATAATATCATCATCATCATCATCATCATCATCATCATCATCATCATCATAATATGCCTTCTTGTTGGTTAGCCTCCAATTTGCTGCTCGGTCTGAACGGCTCATTTGATGCCGTATTCAATTCTTGAAGAAAAACTGTGCAGGAAGTGGACTCACTGATAATCTTTGAAGAATGCATCTTTCGGCCCTTTGATTGGAAAGAGTTAATGTTCAAATAGCTGTATTCGCAGTTGGAGCCGTTCTTGAAAGATTCATCCAGGTATTCCGCCTCTGCCCCTGGGGAAATGCTAGTTATTGAGATTAAATGGAGACCGAGTCGGAGAGAAAAATAAATGACAGGGTATGACAGGGCGGACTGGAGATAAAGAAACAAGGAACTTAATCAAATAGCGCCAGATGAAGAAGGAAAGAGGAAAATATTTTCCATCGCTCTTCATTAAAGCTCAAAACTACTTGTCCTGAATGTAGTTAAAAGGTCTATTCTCAGGAGAAATCGGTTCTTTATGTGGTCTGTAAATAGTGCACTGCGCATTTTCTCCCCCTGACCTCGATTTTTAGTTTGACAACAGCTATGACATTATCGTTATTATTATTATATAGGCCTATGCGCATTAACTTTCTCTTTCTTATCTTTACACAAAAAACAGAACTCGTATTGATTTCTGTATATTATTTCTTCATCGATTATGTTGGAATGCATTGTGGCAACAACAACTCTCTGAAAGAACCCATTATCGTAATGTGCAGATTAGAGAAATTGCTGTAATTAATTAAAGCTCAAATTAATTACTTTGAACAGAATGGAGCAAAACATTAATGTGCTTGATGATGGTAATTTTTTTTCTCTAAAAAAATTGGAAACCATATTATCATGATGCGGATAATTTGATGAAAATTGAAAACAGTTGTTGATGCGATGAGGCATTATGATGGGTGACATTAAAGAAAATCAAAGCGATCTCACTCTTAAGAGAATCGAGCAGGTGAACCAGAAAATAAAGGAGGACAAATTAATAACTGTTGAAACAAACAGAGCTAGAAAAAGAAAACAGATAAAGAGCTATCAAACAATTAATTAACAAAAATGAATTAAAAGTAAAATAAAAAGTAAAAATTAAAAGACTAAGAATAGAGAAAAACAGTTAGGGATGGAAAAGGAAGAGGAGAAGAGAATTTATAGAGGAATAGATGGGTGTGTATGCGGAAGAGGAGGGTGAGGAAAAGAGGAAGGATGAGGAGAAAGAGGAGCATTTTTGTACTTGAAGTAGATAACATGTCACAATGGGTAAACTCTCTCTATCTCCATCCCACCTCTCCCCCCCCCCCCCTCTCTCTCCCTGTAAGTGTGTGTGTGTGTGTGTGTGTGTGTGTGTGTGTGTGTGTGTGTGTGTGTGTGTGTGTGTCTCCGCCTTCTCCCCATCCCCGTCTCTATCCATCCATCTATTTACCAAATACGCACACACACATGCACACATATACACACACATACACAAACACAAACACACAATTATACTAGAAATGTACACGTGTGACGAAAATATGCATCATAATAAGACCTGTGTAATGATGATTCATCTTGTGTTTCTTCTTTATGTTGTGTTCTGCAATATAATAATATTGTTCATTTTCTAATCAGGATTTGAACTTTGAACTTCAAAATTAGCTCCTTTCTCTACCCACTACGCCAGCCACTCTTAATGTAACGATACGAGGACCTTGGTCTGAAGCGGTATCTGGAGGCTGCTCCATCCAGTAGTTATGATTGCACTTGACAGGCTCATAGAGGGAAATATAAAAGGAATTATTGGCGATCAGGCTTACACGTCCCAAAGGGACAGTGTTACAGTAAGCCATTTCCCCGGTCCTACCGGCCTGTCAGGGCTAGTTGGTGGTTTGAAAGTGTCGACAAGTCCACTCACTAGCAATGGTAGCAATCATTGGTTCAGTGTTTCATTGTGGGTTGGGTGAGGGTGGAAGAGTGTGGGGATGGGTGGAGATGGGTGGAGATGGGTGGAGGATGGAAGAGGAAGAGGGAGGTGAATGAGGGAGGATGGGGAGTGGGAGAGGAGGAGGAAGGAGAAGAGGAGGGGTAGGAAGGAGAAGAGGAGGGGAAGAGGAAAAAGAGTGAGGAAAAAGAAGAAGAGGTGGAAGATAAGAGGGAAATGAAGGGGGAAAGGCAGGGAGGACGAGGAGAGGGAAGAGGAAGGGGAGAAGAAGAAGGAAGAGGAGGGGGAGGAGGAGAGGGAGAGGTAGTGGGAGGAGGAGGGAGAGGAAAAAGAAGAAGAGGTGGAAGATAAGAGGGAAATGAAGGGGGGAGAGGCGGGGTGGACGAGGAGAGGGAAGGGGGAGGGGAAGAGAAGAAGGGAGATGAGGGGGAGAGGAAGCGGAAGAGAAGAAGGAAGAGGAGAGGAAAGAGGAAGGGGAAGAGACGAAGGAAGAGGAGGGGAAGGGGAAGAGTAAAAAGAGGGAGGAAAGAGTAGAGGTGGAATAGGAGGAATAGGGAAATGGGGGGAGAACGGAGGGGGGGGGCGGGCGACGAGTAACAATAGCAGGAGTGGGGGGGATAAAAAATGGTAGGCGGAGGGAGAGGAAGAGTACGATGAAGAGGAGAGGAGGGGGACTAGACGGGGATGAAGACGAAGTGGAGGTGGACGACTGATGAAATATTGCGAGGAGAGTAAGAGTAATAAGAGTAATAGGATGTGAAGGAAGATGAAGAAAATTGGGAATGAAGGAGGAAGAGAAAGAGCTCGGTGGTGATAGTGGTGGTGGTGGTGATAGTGGTATGTAATTGGCGGTGATGGTGGTGATGGTAGTGGCGGCAGCCAAGATGGTGTCGGCGATGGTGGTGGTGCTAACAATTATGAAAACGTGACGATGAAACGAATCGAGAACCATGTCTGTCTACGGTTACCATTAACGTGTCTAACTAAGATTAGCATCCTCAATATTGTAAAAACCAAATAAATACAATAATTAATATAATGTATCAAATTTTGTTTCCCGTTCTAATTTCCTAATCCAAACACAGCCCTAGTCTAATCGCTGTCGGCTATTACAGCCACCAATTCCCATTCCATTCTCTGCCGCGACCACCAGATTCCCGCAAACACAAAAGTAATAACAAATAGTCTTTATTTTTACATTTATTATTAACGCCTTTCCCGCGAAATGAGCTAATTAAAACTATTCTAGACGAGCTAAATGAAGCAGACACGTTTTGACCAATCAACATCTAAATTTACTCCTTTCTCCCCCCGTAAATAGAAAGTTAAGATGAAATTTCCCCAAAACACTGCTTGGATCAGAATCTGGGGAAGGAAGATTGTAAAATGAGAACTGAAAACAGGGCCAATTTCCCCCCGGTATGCGGGGTTTGGGTGGGGGTTTGGTGGGGGTTTGGTGGGGGTTTGCCGCGGTTTTGCGCGGGGTTTATCTGGGCGGCCAATAAAATCCCTTTAATGGGATAATGGGTCCACGAAGAGCTGGCTGTGTCATCAAACTTATTACTCAAAATAAGCAGGCTATTAACGCGAGAGACTGATGAAGGAATATTATTATTATTGCATTATCGGCCGTCCTTAAAAGCAGCTCTTTGCCGTAACTAATTCGATTTTATTCACTAAACACGGGCCGTCGTTGTCGGTCGTTTCTCGGGCCAATGAAAAGACAAAAGTGGACGGACAGGAGGGGACTACTCGTATTATTTTTTATCATCATACAACAACACCACCGCGACGGGCGTCATCGATCAGAGACATGACCGAGATTGAATTTATCTTCGATATTACTAGTAAGTGAAATAACAGCTTCTACTGTTCAAGAGTGTCTTCACCATTGGGCTTTTCCCGTGAAGATAGTAGTAGTAGGACCGTGCCAGTCACACTAACTGATGAAGGCATCCTAGAATCATGAGTTTTTGAGCTTTCGATGGTTATTAAAATTAACTCCCCTTGTTAGAATGTTAAGGCAGAAAGGATCATATTACTTTTTTTTCGAAAACTATAATGATAAGATTCAGACATTAAAAAAAAGAAGCGTATATTACATTTTTTCCAGAAGATGGCATAGTCATTTAAATAGATCGGATGATAGAAGAACTCCCAAGAAAGCACTGATTGAGAGTAGAAAACTGGGAATATTACCTAAATATAACCCTAGAAAGATGTGGAACGAAAAAATTTCAAGAACCATTGAACATTTTGAATACTTAGATATTTAGATATGGTTTTGGGATTCTAGGAAATGCCGTAAACACCACAGTAAAATATTTAATGTTTTACGGGGGATGCTTTTTCTTTTTGATTGAATTCTACTAATAATCAGCCTGCATTTTTTCACACATGTTTCGGATCTGGATTGTGGTATTACCAGAATATTCAAATTACCAAAATAAGAAGATGGATTAGTAATTTGATCGAGAAAGAGAAATAAATAATTTGAACTTGTTTTTAAACAAATGCTAAATACCTAAATAGTGCCAAGATACCATCGAATCAGAGGCTCTGTTGAAAAAGGCAACGAAATTGGCTAAATCTGTCACCAGAGCTATAAAAATGCTGGCAGTTTGGATGCCGGGAGGGGAGCCAACTGGCTACCACCAGTATTCCTGATGTTTCTCGTCGGTTTCTACGGGATACTCTCAGTAGTGATAAACCCCGGGTAAATGAGTGGCGACATTTCGGCAGAGCCGCTAAGAGCCCACGCCCCAGGCAGGCAGCCTCGGTGACAGAAGAGCTCCGGCAAGCAGTGCGCGGCCTGTGTGTTTTTGGGGGTATTTAGGAATAGAATATGATAAAATGTCATCCCATACACGGGGCCTCGGGACTTTTGACAGCCCGGATAACTGGTACAAGACGTCAGGCAGGGGGAAAGGGTGGATGATGTGTTTTAAGGACTCGATCCTTTTAACCGTTAACATTATCAATTGATTAGAGGAGAGGGCGCCGAGGAGAGATTAAGGCCGAGGGCTGGAAGATGCCGCTGGAAGTGTTGTCACTCACACTTTGGGTGGCTCAGATCGGACAAGATGGTCGGTGCGCCATCGACACGTAGACGGAGCGGGGGGTGAGAGGGGAGGGAAGGGCGGAGGGGTGAGGATGACTTCGGGCAAGGAGGACCGGCTTTGTCATATGATATTGTAAGCATTCAGACACTGATTAGGATGTTTGGGTCTTCGAGATGTCCCCTTATATCTGTCCCAGTGTTCCCATTATCTCTGTCCCTCTGTGTCACTGACCCCTCTTCCCCTCTACCCCCTCTCCCTCCCATCGTAAACCGAGGCATTACAAAATACCATCTGGCCCAGGGCGGGATGAACAAAACAGCGTTCGTTATAATGTGTCTTTCTGATGCTAGCCGCTAACATTTTGTAACCTTTTAACAAATCGTGACAACTAGCATTCTTCTTGTTTTCCGCCTCTTAGATTATTATGCCAATTCAGTTAGGGTTATTATGCTGAGGAAGGACTCCAAAAATACAACAACCCCAAGAATCTCATGGTTTCAGTCTTGATATTGAAGACATAACAAATGGCCGTCACAGCAGATGATAGATAAAATCAAACTATAATAAATTCATCCAGTAAGTATGACACTTCATCAAATATACTTAAAGCTAGACTACTGAGTATCTTACACATTATTTGTGTTGTAAAGTTTTTTTCACACATGCTTTGATATATTTTCAAAGATAATATTTCTTTCTTGAAAATACATTTGGAAATTTGTTAAATTTGTATTTGAGAGAAAAAAAAGACACGTTATGTCTACTATATCTTTCGTTTGTATACATCCTAAAGAAACAACAACGACAACAACACTAAAGACAAAGGAGTGAATATTGAAAAAAAGAAATAAAAATGGCCACATCAATAACAATCATAATAAAAATAGATAGAGCCTACTCAACGAAGATGAATGAGTGCTGATTACTGAAATACGTCAATAAGGTTAATGGATCTTTATAATCTCATTGTTGTGTATCATTTCTATTATCCTAACAATCGAAATGAATGAATGAATGAATGAATGAATGGTACTCGATCCTTTCTTTACGAATATTTATTTACACCAATGAGTACCTTTGTTCTCCTCTATTCTATCATTGTTTCCATTAAATCACTTTTATCATTCGATGGCATTTTTGTTAGTATTGTTAGTATTTAATCTTTTTCGTTTTCTTTTGCAACATTGCGATGAATGAGAAAGTCAACTTCGAAGGGTTAATAGAAGGGCAAAGAGAGTCTAGTAGTGGTGAGAACTCGCGCGCGCGCGTGTGTGTATATGTGTGTATGTGTGTTATGTGTGGGTGTGGGGGTGTGTGTGAGTAGGTGTGTGTAGAGAGGAGGGGAAAGGGTTAATAGGAGAAAGGAAAAATAAGATGTACGAGTTTAACCATCTTGGGACTGCGTGTCCACCGGGATGGGGCTCGATAAAAGGCGATTTGCTCTGGGAGACCGAACACAAAGGATTCCCAGGAAAGAAAGAAAGAAAGAAAGAAAGAAAGGAGGAGGAGGAGGAGGAGGAGGAGTATTGGTGGAGGATAGAGGTGGAGGATAGAGGAGGAGGGGGAGGGGACTTGACGAAGATCAGAGAAGAGAAGGAAAGAGGGGGTAAATTATAGCCGTCCAGTAACTGCCCGCTGACAATGAGGGAAGAAAGGGACCACAGCAATCTAGAGATTTTAGTTCGAATTAAAGTTCACCGCCAAATGAACGTGCGTGGTGGCCCTTAGCGAATGAGGCAATTTGACGCCATCGGACAGTAACGCGGGGATTAGTGCCGATAAAATGGACGGCTGATGTGGATGGATGGACGGACGGGTGGATGGACGAAAAGATGGGTGGGTGGACTGGTTGGTGGATGGGTGGGTGGATGGGTGGATGGATGGATGGACTTGTGGATGGACGAGTGGATGGATGCATGTGAATGGATGGATGGAAGGATGGAAGGATGGATAGATGAATGGATACATGGATGGAAGGGTCAACGGATGGATGGATGGACGGAGTGAAGGAAGTATGTCATTTTATATTGAGTTGTAAGAGCTACTTCTTAATTTGCTATAAAAACAAGATTTTTATCTGAAACATAACTGTAACAAAATGTGGCCATTAGCTAGAAAGAAATGCAGAATATTCTTTTAATAAAAACAGAAAACGATATCTAGTCTTATTCACCCTATGCCCAAATCACAGAGTATGTAAAACATTTATTGGTTCTGAAATCCGTACACTGTTTTGATAAAGACGGTATCGCCCTAACATGTGATCGGGTAAGGTTGTGATATAGAAATACATACTGGTCAGTCATAGATTCTAAACTTAAACTAAGAGACAATGATCATTCTTTATTTTTTTACCAACAATTGTTTTAACCTATAGAAATAATTGTTGGTAAAAAAAAAAATGGATAGACGGGTGGATGGACTGGTGGGTGGAGGGACTGGTTCTGAGAGAGAGAGAGAGAGAGCGAGAGAGAGAGAGAGAGAGAGAGAGAGAGAGAGAGAGAGAGAGAGAGAGAGAGAGAGAGGAGAGAGAGAGAGTGAGAGAACGAGAGAACGAGAGAGATGGGGAGAAGCAAAATGAATCGCTGTCTCCCCTCCTTCTCTCTCTCTCTCTCTTTCACTCTCTCTCTTTTTCTCTCCCCTCTCTCCCCTCTCTCACACACTTTCTCTATTTCTCTTTCTCCCCTCTCTCTCCCCTCTCTCCCTCACCCTCTCTCTCTCTCTCTCTCTCTCTCTCTCTCTCTCTCTCTCTCTCTCTCTCTCTCTCTCTCTCTCTC
>JAULCB010054722.1:0-10714 GCA_032358575.1 Dendronotus rufus | reverse complement strand
CGTGATAATCGGAGATGAATATGATAATGCTATCCTATGCTTGTCTTGCAGCTATTTGTTTACACTGGTTGCTAGTAGGGCTTGCCCTAATGCGATCGACGAACGGGGTGTTCAACTGTCGACACCGCCGCTAATGGCGGCGGACTAGGGCGAAGACGGCTCTCAGTCACGTGATCGGATTCTTGTTCGTTTAATTCTATGATTATTATTAAAAATTTCTAGTAGTCTCCCTTGAGGCTCTTCTAAATGAAAATGATACCTTTCCCTTGTTGCTAATGCCATCGATTTCATCACTAAGGAAGCTAAGCCCTCTAATTGTTAAACAAATATATTCAGGGTACAGTGATAAATTCAGCCAGGGATCCATTTCTATGCAGTTGAATTAGGCTAAGTAGACTAACATTTCACATTCCATCAAAAATGGCTGCCATGAGATCCCTTGGCATGCTTCAACGCTCTGTAAACGCTGTGAAAAGTGACATTCAGGTAGGAAACTTCGCAGAACTACAGTTGTCCTGAGTATCATTGATATAGCAATGTTGATATCAAAGAGGTTGTGGTTGCTAATCTCTTCAGTATATGCATTAACTTTTCAAATTCAACCTAAAACCCCAATTTTCATTGTTAAAATAATGTTTAAATAAGTGTGTACAAAATGCAGCTTGAATAGTTTTAACGGAAGTCTTAATGATATTTCAAGTCGTCTATGTTAACGTTAAAGCTTTTATCATATAAATTATATATCAGATTTGATTAAATTTGAGTTAATCAATTCATAGTAGTGTGTCCACACAGAGCCTCACACATGCTCAATTAAATACTGGCTTCACAGGCTCTAAGAGCTTAAAATGCTATATATTTCATCACCATGTCAACATTCAATATTAGTATAAAACCATTATTATCATTCAATTCGTAGGACATCCTGCAGTCTGGGAATTACTATGTCACTGAAGAGATAGCCAGGGAACTTTCATCCATCGACAATGCCATACAACATCTGTGTCCACACAGAGCCTCACACATGCTCAATTAAATACTGGCTTCACAGGCTCTAAGAGCTTAAAATGCTATATATTTCATCACCATGTCAACATTCAATATTAGTATAAAACCATTATTATCATTCAATTCGTAGGACATCCTGCAGTCTGGGAATTACTATGTCACTGAAGAGATAGCCAGGGAACTTTCATCCATCGACAATGCCATACAACATCTGTCCCTAGATGACACTTTCCTTTCAACATCTAAAGAATGGCAAGAAAAACCTGGCAACTTCTCCAGTTCACAGACAAATCAGCAGTTATCAAGTATGTGAAAAAATGAATGAATGAAAAAAATCTGAAATTGGCCAAACTGACAATGGCCTTGCCAATATGCCATCATGGCTGTGTCAATGGTAGATTGTTGTCAGACTATTTTCCCATAGAGGATGAAACACATTCAGTCATGACTGAATCAGATATAGGTAGACTTAAGTCAGACTCTTTGCACAATCATCCTCTATTCACTCAATAGAGCATAAGACTACGGGCAGCCCTGAAAGAGGCTACTGTGATCATTTACAGTTGTTGGTATAGCAAAATGATTGCGATGTGTGTTTCTAGATAGTTAATTTGGTAATATATGTTAGCAAAATCATAGACATTTTCAATGTGCCGACTACAGGCACATTATTGTTTGAAATTTTTTAGGCAAAGCAAATTTGTACAAAGACAACTGCCCCATTTTTTAAAAGCACTAAGTATTTTTCCTTCGGTTGCTTCGTTTAGAATAGTCAAACACTCTAGAAATACCTGGTTGTTGTTTGATTCTCTTAAAAAATCAATTGCTATGAATTTGTTTGAAATATATGCATTGTGACTATTTCTTTCTCAATGTATTCCAGATGCTCTTTCAGCCATTAACCAGACTGCAGCCAGACTAAGAGAGTACAGAAGTTGCCTTTCAAACCAAAGTGTATCTGGCAAGCAAGAGAATCAACTAAGAGAAATTCATCAATGGGCTATTTCTTCTCTGAAACAAAACCAAAAGGTAAGTAACATTTTACTTACACCTCCATCATGTGATTGACCATACAACAGAAGTCTTGTTTGTTACTCGTAGTCTTAACAAGAAGTATGTTTAAGCTCACACTCACAACTACAGTGCAACATGCATTCATTGTCAAACTACACGTTTCATCATAAAACAAATACAAATTTCACTATCCATATTCCTTCATATTTGTTGAATTACAAAACATTTTCTCTTGTCCCAGTTTCTTCACCAAATCATATGCTGTGACAGTGATGTATGTACTTTGAACATTTCTTAAAACAGGAACTGGAATGTGTGACCATGGATGCAGCTGACAGAATCAAGCAATTTGGCGACACCATTGGCGTTACTGATCGCTACACAGGTTATCGACAAAATCTGACTCGTGGTACCAGAGACCCTTTCAAACTTCAAACTTCCTGGATGGACGAGTCGGGAGAGGTCGGCCTAATGAACAGCCTGAGCCGATCTCATACAAGTATGTTCATTGATAGTCTTCTAAATGGTTTGAGCTTTTACAAATGCACAGAATTTAATTTAGAGAGAGTAAATTCTAATCAATTTTCTGTTTGTGTAAAGACGTATTTAAGGTCATACAGCGCTGAAATAGGATGGAAGTTTGAGATGAAAGATAAGCACCGGAAGCGGAACATGCCATGGATGCGCTAAAATCACCAACTTTTCATGAATACGTAGTTATGGTGAAATGATCACACTATTCAAAAATGGAAGAAAATATATTTTATTTCCAAGCATCTCAAGCAATTAGGAATTAGATTTAATGAATTGCAACTAAGATCTATATTGGTGAATTATGAATGAAAATTGCATGAGAATTATGATGATTTATGAATGCCTTTCACTTTCATGTAGCCTTTTGTGGCCCTTCGGAACAAAAACCAATGACACGTTCAATGACAACAGTCGGAGATTGCAGCAAGTTTGGAGCTGTACCACAAACTAACATCGGAACCCTGAAAAAACAGGTCACATTTGAATCTGGGAGCCAGCCAATGAGAGTAACACGAGGTAGGTTCATACTTACACTACAACAGGAAAGAGATTTTTAGCTTTTAATTTTGTGACATACAAGAGAGAATGAGAGAGAGAGAGAGAGAGAGAGAGACAGAGAGAGAGATAGAGAGAGATAGTAGTTTTGATGCATTTAAAGTAAAAGCAAAAGTTTTATTTGAATTTCAGGTTTTCGCACCATTGATTCGCTGTACCCAAAAGGGGCAGGACCCATGACAGGAAGCGCACCTAGAGGGTCAGCTGCAATCAATGAAGTGAAGCATCTCAACACTCTCAATGCTTTTGACATGTACAACAAAATGGGAAATTGCGACTCCAGAAGCGCTGCTCCAAAGCAACCGTATGAAAATATGAGTGTACAGGAACAGGTAAGAACAGTTTATTGTCGCTTTCTACACGCTTTTCTCTCATTTTCCTATCATACCTTTTGATGTCAGGTTTTAGCTGCAAGAAACTGAATGATTGAAAAATAAGCTTGTTTTCAAATTTGCATATATTATAATAAGACAATTATAAAGTAAAGGCATCTTGTGGCATTTATTTTGTATACACATGAAGGCTTACCATTCCCCATCATATAAGGCTGGAGCTACCTATGTACACTAGTACACTATGGCTGATGTCTTTACCCATTTTTACACCTAGGTTGATTGAGAAAAACTATGTAATGTGTAACACAGCCTGGATTTGAGCCCAAGACCCATTCATTGATCACCAGGCAGCTACCCTGACCACAAGTCTACCGGCACCACTTTTAAGGAAAGAGTGTCTATTTATGTAATTGGGGATACAGACTATGAAATCTTTATATTTACCTTTAATGAATGCAAAGAAATACTGGAGGTCTCCATTTTAGTTTTTCCAAATATATATGTAAAAATATATTCTGTTTTCTTTTTGTGGTACTACAGGCTGGAATCAACACAGCCTTCCCTGGTAGAACGGAATATATGCAGCGCTACAAAGCGCCACCCACTAATTGTCAAACGTGCGACTTCCACATCAACCCGTCACCAAACTTTGCCATCTATGGCAGACCCATGCAGCAGGGCGTTTACGTTCCAAGCTTCACAGAGTATCAGACGCGTTATGATTGGCCCGCTGCTGAGAAGATTGTCAAGCTGCCTTGGTTGAGAAACTGAAAATTTTTCTCAAAATCTTAATGGAAAACCCATGTTTAGGATCCCAAGACTGAGAATGTTTAACCTCAAATGTTTTTTCTTTAAGTGTTTCTCCATTTTCATGAAGATAGACTCTTCTTGTATCCTGCATAGTATTACAATCTAGCCTAGTCCCAAGATTTGTATTTAATTTTGTTTTTGTTTTTAACAGCCCAGGTAGGAAGCCAAGTTTTTAAATCTTTTATAGTGACTACTTTAGTTGTTGTTTCTGTTATTGTTATATATCGTGAAAACAAGTGAAAACCGTCTTTTTGCCTTTGAAAATCTTGGGAACCGCTTAATGATATTGATATTAAGTAAGTGAGATAAGAAATCATTTTGGAATTATGAATGACTATTAGAATCCTATTGTATCTTCATTTTTTATCTGAAAGACTTAATCCTACTGATAGATAAACAAAAAAGAAAATTTGAAGAAAAAAAGATATCCACACTTATTCATTTAAACCAAAGGGGTTCCTAAAGCAAATTATGGAGAAAAGGTATTAGAAAACTGCTCACATTCAGTGGCTGAAAAATCATCCAGGAGATTTCACCCTTGTCCACACTTTTCTATAACGAGATGAAGACTGGTTTGTTCAATATTCACCCCTGTATGTAATAACCTTTAATTACACATGTTGTAGCTACTAGCCAAAGACTATTGTTTTAGTTTTAGAATTAGATTAGCTTCCTCCATAAAAGAAAATAGTCTGTGAAGAAGTTGTAACTGATGGGGATTATTATCAGTTTACCTTTTGGACAGATAGACAGATGACTGTTAGAGAGCAAGAACACATTGGTAAAGAAACCGGGGTTTCTGTTGAAAACAGTTCTAGCCTCTATGTAAATGTAGATACCATATTATCTGATTGCTGTGCTCAAATAATAGATTTTCTTTGGCATTTGCCTTTGGTTTTCAAGTCACTTCCTAAAAGCAATATTTGTTGCCTTGATTTGCCTTTGATGAACTGGGTAGCCTATATTCTGTGATAATATAATGATGTAATTTCTTTTTTGATGTATCTCAGTGGCAAGGTCATTTATATTCTTGAGAGATTGATTGTCATACAGTATTACTTTTGTACAGTTTTTTCATCCTACTCTGTTTAGAAGTAGAAGCAATAATGATATAATATACAAGTGTTAATTCTTGGAGATTGTGCAACGTGCAATCTTTGTTTTGTTTCTTTTTAATTGCCATAAGAAGATATTTTTGATATTCTTAGAAAACCATGTTTACCAAGGCTTTGATCTTAAATTCAATGTTATGTCAAACAAAAGTTGATATTGAACAAAAATTAATTGTCAAGAAGAATCTATTTTTGATTTCTTACTACTAGGGATTATCTTGCTAATATACTCAGCTGGTGACCTTTGGATCAAGTACACATGCACCATATCTGATATAATGTGTTATTGCAGTGTCAATACTTTCTATTTACACAGAAATCAAGAGACTGCCGATTATTCTTAATTTTGTCTCCATCATATTAAATCTTTGTCCCCAAAGCTATAGAAGTCATCTTCAGACAGGATGAATTTTTTTTTTTAGGAATGGTCTTTGAATTTTATTTTAGCTTTTATCAAGAATATTCTATACCTTCAAACAAACCAGACCACAACAAGCAAAAATTGTTGGAGGCACTTCTGCACTCTGGAAATGATTAGTTCTATAATTATTGAGGTTTTTCCCCTTCTTTTTAGTAGCTTTCCCCAACTGACTGTTTTTGTAAAGCACTCATATATAATATATATGATGTTCAACTATTCTAGTGTACATGGCAGCTTCCACATCACATCTTTACCATCTTAGACACTACCCTGATAAAAACATTACGGTACACTAAAACCCAAGTTAAAAGAGATGCACCTTTATTATGATTTTCATTTTCGAACAAGTAATAAGAAAATGTGAATTGAATGAATAAATATTTTTCCACCACACCAAATGAGCTCTATATTCTACCTTCTGTGCTTTAAGTGGCCTAAGAAGAATGATGACATGGGTTTGTGAATGTTATTGGGCTTAAAATAAAGGTGTTTGTTTGTGATGTGCAGTTCTTCTAGAAAAAGGAGTATGAAAGTCGAGTTGAAGAGTCATCCCACCATGAACACCAGGCCACGTCCTGGCACTCTTAACAGCTGCTCAGGGCCCCGCGAGCATAGAGGTCCCATTATGTATTGCAATGGTCCTAGTCATAAATATGGGACAAACCGAGAAGCTATAAAGAAAAAACCAAGGCATTGGCTTCTTTACCTGGTGATAGCGTAGATTCATTCATAGCGTGAAAATTTTATTTGGGGCACAGACCCACAGACTTCATACTATCTATCTTCTACGTCTATATCCTCTGGCAGGCCAATTTATTCCCAACTATTATCTTGCAGGACAGCACCTCGTAAGGCGCATTACACCATCCTGGTTTCCTAACAAAGTCTCAACTTATAGCCAGGTACTCATTCACACCTGAGCGAGGTGATTAAATTCTAATATTCTAATAAAGAACCTTGCATTAGGACTCAAGATATGATATCTCTCCGGAAGAATTGAAAGTCATGACCAAACATTCAAGAGGACAACCTCATCATTACTCCTTGGGGACATAAGTCACCATACCAGCTAGACAAACTTATAACAAGTTTTAAAAGAAGTGATATGAGAATTTAAACATCAATCAAAAAGTAAATGGTAAATATCAAGTAAATACACGAATGACACAAAAAACGTTATTGAGTATATGATGATCTTTATTCACCTTAAAAAAGTGTAGAGAAATAAGAAACCTCTTCATTTGGTGCTTCATAAAACTACCATTCAATTAATCAGTGGGCAAGATGTAAAATTGAAAGCCCTGAAAAGACTAGAAGGCACTATGTACAGAAGATACAAATCAGATGACTGGTTGGTAAGATTTATTATGAACACGGATTTGTGGTGGTATGTAACAGAAACAGATGAGGCGAGATCATAGACAGTATAGTAGTAGTAGGGCTTGTCGTCGTCATGTCATTAGGAGTTATTAGTTATTCATCAATCAATCGGCTACCTTTTCATTTTCATGTAAGAAGACGTAGAAGACAAAAGACATCACACGTCTTAAAATAAGTAAATCAGTCTGATTTTGCTTACAAAACAAGAAATCTGTCAACAAAAAGAATTAAGTACCGGTAGGTATGTATAGTATAGCAGATAACATCAAACAAAAAATGTTAAAGTCTAGTACTACCCATTTAAGGCTAATAAGTAGGTATGTATAGACAAAAATATAATACATGTTAGTTAAGCATACATTCCAGGCTATCAAGTAGTCTAGTCTTCTATAACGAGATGAAGACTGGTTTGTTCAATATATCACTATCACCCCTGTATGTAATATCCTTGTTGTAGCTACGAGCCAAAGACTATTGTTTTAGTTTTAGAATTAGATTAGCTTCCTCCATAAAGGAAAATAGTCTGAAGAAGTTGTAACTGATATTGATATTATAGAGATGAAGTAATTATATAAATCATATAAAACCTGATGCTGAAAGCACAATGGTTTCACTCAACGTACAGACAAGGACAAAGGCCAAAACAGAAAACACCAAACAAATTAGATCTAAAAAAATAAGAAAGCACTGCTTGTTTTGTTTTTTTAAAGAGTTTTACAGCTCTTTGACCTCCAAGGATCATATCAGTGCCGAAAAAGTAAGTTGAGAGTTTCAGTTTAAAAGATAAGAAACAGAAGTAGATTGTTTGTGTGAAGAAAGTACAGACCATGGAACAGCATTGATACCATAATAACATTCAAACTAACATACAAATATGAAATAAACCAAGTAGATACATTACATAACATAGGATATCATCAATAAATAAACCAAGTACATAGATAGCATTTAACGTTTTTGATTGGTGCAATGGGCAATACACAGGACGCATTACCCAACTGATAACCATACAAAATTTACTGTTGCTATGCTGTTAATTTAATGAGTAAGTATAAGAAGCGACACGACTTTTAAATACACCCAAAAGACATTGTCTCCATAATCTATTAGGTTATTTGGAAACAACACAAAATAGAAAAAAAAGATAAATAGCTTGTATTACATATAAAGAAACCACCAGACACATATATTACATTATAAAAAAAGATTTTTTGTGTCGCAGCTACAGATTTATTCACTAGTTGTTGTTGAGAGACTATTTATTAGCAGCTGTTATTCTGGTAAGAGGGAGATGTAGTTAGTAAATCTAGAATAATTTTAGGTTTGAACATCTACTTATTTTTCTAACATTAATCCAGGACCCCGGAAAGCTGCACCCAAAAATGCCAAAAGTTGCATCCAAAATATATAAAAATTGAAAACGTTGCACCAAAGTTGCACCGTACTTACACGGAAAATTGTTTAAAAGCAGTTTGATTAAGAAAATAATCAATAATGATGAATAACTATAATGATGAGAAAAAGATTTAGGAAAAACATTAATTCCCCGAAAAAGATTTAGGAAAAACATTAATTCCCCGATCTCCAAAGGCTGGTCTATTCTATTGTCCATATCTATCTCTATATTATCCTCTTTGATCTCTATTCATCTCCCTAGCTATCTATATTATTATACCGTCGCCTTATTCATGGCTCTTCATGGCTCATAGTTAATTCTTAATTTTTTGGTCTATGTGTGAGAATGAGAGTGTGATAGGGAAGTCAATGTTTTGTGAAGCGCCTTGAGGCCTCGGTGAAAGGCGCTATATAAATAAACTTATTATTATTATTTTATTATTATTATTTGGCCCCCTCTTCTTTCTTCTATTTCCTCTTCTTCTTTTCACGTCAGTGCGATTCGGTGCGGTGCGGTTTACCATCTTCGAGACAAAGCGGCCAGAAGTGACTTCACCATAGAACATGGCTATATCAAAAACATTGCCATCGTATCGCGGGAAGGAACAATAGAAAATTTCCATTAATTAAAGGACAAAACGGTTGTAAATTTTTTTGACACGGTGCACTATACAAATGAACAGAAACATGTGTATGAAATTTGATGGTCCTACGTGCTGCCAATAAAAAGCCTTTTGCTTGCAACCATTCAAACCCTACTGTCTTATTTATATAGATAATCTGCAAACAAAAACCAATAATGAATAGTTATGAAATTATAACTATTGTTGTAGCCTTTACATAATATTATCATTATGATATCCATATTTTGAACAAAAATCCCTTTAAAATGTTCAAACTCTGCAAGGCTGTTAAAAGTTGCATTGAAAATAGTAAAAGTTGCACTAGTTGCGCCGAAAAGCAAAAATCACGATTTTTCGGAGTCCCACATTAATCTTTCATTCAAAACCACAAAAATTAATACAGACTTATCAAATGTGTTGAATTCATCCTAAATATTTGAAACATTTTCTCATCTTTACCTCTACTTTGTTTTGACAGTATCATCTAGTGTTTTAAGCGTTTTTCCTTTTTCTTTCCAAGAGTATATTTGTGAAATCTGCAACAGTGTAGATAGTCTGCCTGGCTCAAGGCATCGGGAGGAAGGTCTTTGAAGTGATTCTATTGACAGAGAAGTAAAAGATGATTTAGGAATTTGAGTATCCAAGGTCAATTCATTTCTAGAATTTGAGCATAGTAAACTTTGTTTTTAAACAAACTGAGATTGTTTCTGAAACTCTTGGCATGGTAACCTTCAAAAAGAAATTGAGGCGTTAACACTCAAAGTTCACATGAATATACACACAGATTCATCAGGCCTAGGTACTACAATTTTCAACATCTGAGAAGACTAGGAAATATATTGTTACATATTGCAATATGAATGTGTAACTCTGGCCCTGGGACTGCTGGACCAGTCTGTTCCCCGAGCCCTGAACTTTTTAGCCTAATTTCAAAAATGAATAACAAAAAAAGTATTTACAATATTCCTTTTAAACTTCCGTCATGTAGATATTTATCAACCTTAAAACTACAAAGCTGTCAAAAGGCGGGAAAATATATTGGTACTGATAACCAGGAACGAGTGTTGAAAAAGGTCTCTGAAAAAGCAAAACCTTAAAAGTTACGCATTTTGAGAATACTTCGCAGTGAATCAACAAAGAAGGTAAAAAAGATGTGCTCACTGAGCCACCTTGAGCTCATTTGAAATAAAGAATCTAATTATATAAATTATGTAAAAGTCAAAAGTATAGTCAGTTTACTGAAGAACACAAAATTTATTGTGTATTTCCCGAAAAACTAACGTGTTAATTAGTGAAGGGTAGTTTCAGCAGTATGGTCTATCACGGATATATCCGTGATCAGGGCTGAATGAGAATGAGTTAAGTACAAAAAATCACAAAATAAACAGAGAGAGAGGGGAGGGAGACAGACAGAGACCGAGGGAGGGAGACAGACAGAGACCGAGGGAGGGAGAGAGAGAGAGAGAGAGAGAGAGAGGCGAGAGAGAGAGAGAGAGAGAGAGAGAGAGAGAGAGAGAGAGAGAGAGA
>JAULCB010054611.1:0-10721 GCA_032358575.1 Dendronotus rufus | reverse complement strand
TTATATTTCAGTGTAGAAATATATATTGTGTGTCATACTTGATAAAAACACACAAAAGGCAAGCACAACAAAAACACAAACATATATGTCCTTGAGACGGCGGCTGTTTTGTGCAAAATAAACATTCCGAACGTCCCGGTTAAATTACCCACCTCGAAAGATCGTCTGCTCACTGACAGTAGCCAAAACAAGTCCTATTTTCTCTTTAAAACAGTTTAAACATAGCAACATTGTAACTTGAAATTCATATCTCGTCAAGTTACATCCATTAAAACATACCTTAATCACGAACTGTACAATTTTTATGTTCGGGTTGCAGTCGATTAACATGTACACTGTGATTTTACGGCCATTTCACTCACTTTCTACATCAAAATTCAAACGGCAAACAAAAGAAAAACAACTAAAAAAAAACCTTGATAACTCCTGTTCAAAACTCACTTGACCTGAGACATTGTTCATTGTCAAAAGGAAATTCTTTTTACACAAAGATCAGTTTGTTACAATAAAAAACACCCATTCGGACTGCATTTTACTGTAAAAACCTTATTTTGTCAATGTAGAGAAAAATCCAAACCTTTAATGTGAAATGTCCATGTAGTTCTGATATATTTTATGTTGAAGTTATTCAAAATATAAGGTGTAGGGCCTACATTTTTTGGGGGGACACCCTGTATACAATGTAATGAAATCGTGCTTAATCTAGAGACATAATGACAGTGCTGTAGCACACCAAAGACATTTCATCGATTTGTCTCAAAGGTACAGAGTGCAGCTTGTATTCGTCAAACTTGTCAAGACAAGAGAAAATGGTCACCAAATCATTGGTTCAACAAATTCATGATAAAGATTTTTTAAAAGGGAATACAATTCGAGAAATTTTAATTTCTTTGACGAACCCATGAATTCAATGAATATTAGTTCGACAGATACAAGCTGCACTGCAGTAGTTATCCTTTCTTTGTCAAAGATAATTTAATTTTTTTTAGGAAAATGAACATAAGAAGATGCATTCAATATAGCAATCAACATTAGAAAACAGAAAAAAATGTCATACCCTTACTCTTCGGACCAACTCAATCTTGGCTATCTCTTCTAATTTCTTTCGGATTTCGGATTGTCTTGATCTCTCAAGATCCAAAGTTTTGTGTACAATAGCTTGTGCAAGCATGTCTTTCACGTGTTTTTTGTGCTCCTTGCGACCCATGTTAAGACGATAGGTGTTTTCTGTTACAATTTCTCCACGTTTTGTAATCTGTGTAATTTTCAAGATAAGAATAAATAATACGTTATTGTTAAACATTTAAGATGAAACACCTGAATGATACCTTGAAACTACATTTAAAAAGATAGAGATTAATTATGAAAATTATTATCTAAATTGTTTTAAGTCAACATTGGGCCATAAGATTATTTGAATACATCATAATTTAAGAAGAAATATCTTAAAACATAATGCCAAATGAAAAAAAATATATAACCAATTATAAAAGCAAGAAACGTATTTTTTTAAATACGTTCTTTCTTTCTTTCTTGATCAATTTACATTTTGTACCTTTTGGTGTAAGGTTTAAGCATCGTAAAATTACCCAAGGATGGTAATGTTGAAATATTTTTCACTTACAAGACCGGATTTCCTTAGCTGCTTTCGCATCCGAGTATTTGAAAAATATCCAGACAGGTGACCGTCAGTCAGGCTGTTATAGGCCGGCAGGGGGCTGAAGACCAAGAAAGGAAAATTTAAAATGAATAAACAAATAAAGGACAATCGCAATGTTATAATAAAGCGTTTATCCACAGGCATCACCCTGCTCTAAGCTCTTAACATTACTTCATGTATCTCTCAGCAAGAGAATTCATTCCAAAGCTATCTCTTTCTGAATAGACAAGACTGGGGGAGCAGGCACTAGAATATTAAGTAATATTCAAGAAATTATAATGCATATTCATATGTTCGTAATTCTATTTTCTTCTCTGGCTTCATCTTTCAGCACTGCTCATTTATACTTCAAGCTAAAGGCAACGCTGCGCTCTTTCTGAATAGCAGACAGTGAGGCACCTTGCATTGTCACCCTGACAATATCTTTATCTGACTATAAAAGGGTACTCATTTGTACTTGGGTAAAGTAAGTAAAATCATCACCACCATTAAGGTACTGCCCATGTTACTCTCGTCATTTCTTTCAGTTTAATACACGATAAAACCTGTTTCAACACAGTTTATTGTACACAGGGGGCACCTTTGTTGTGTCTAGCTTATCAAATGCAGTTGGTTGAATGGTTTTTGTTTTGTTTTGTTATCCAATACCTAATATCGAAAAACTCCGATTCAGTGTTCTTTTGTACTTGTAACCAGCTGATGTTTGAACCGTAATTCAGTACTGATTAAACAAGTTTTGGTGTGTAACTTTTGTTTAGAATATCGCTGATTAACCCATTTAGGCAGTGAAAAAAAAACTCAATTTAAAAACAAATGGACTTATCTAGTTTTGGAAAACTACTTTCAATTCATCTGGGCCCTATTGGTTCACCCAGACCTGTAAATCTTCAGTCAATTATTGTCTGATTTCAGATTGTTTTACTGTCCAAGTGGACTGAAAAGCCATTAGTTTTTGTTTCCACATGGCTATTTTCATTGGGATATGAAATGTTTCAGACTATTTTTTTATTTACACCCCTGGATTCACCAATAACCTTGAGCATTGAATGAAAACAAATCCAAAACATCTGCTGATTATAATAGTGCTCAGAATTGACTGTTTTGGGGATCAAAAACTCAGATAAAGACACAGAGAACACATAATACAACCACCACATTATATCAGTGCTGATACAATTATGATTATTGTTAGTGGTAGACTATCTAACAGTGTGACAACTCATCACCCATGATTTTACTGTAGTGTTGTATTAGTTCTGTATTTTAAAATTGCAAAACTTGATATATTGAAACATGGTCAGTTATCTTCATATTGGCAGATAGGCAATTCTATCCTTTAACTTTTTTCATACCAGCAGCTGTACAGTGTGTTAGACATATCCTTACCTAAGGGTTGTAACTATTATTTACAGGAAAGAGTTAATACACACACACATACACACACACACACACACACACACACACACACACACACATAAAACATGCACATATGCCTATACCCACACATGCATAGCTGATATTGATTAGATTATTGGTATACCAACAATAAGATAATAAAAAGCATTGATGTATACCATGTAAACACTTATAGTTTATTCAATAATTGATTCCTGCTTTCCCCTTGGCTGCTAAAAGTGTTTTACTAGCACCTACATTACACATCATCATCAACACATACGATTGATACAGTCCAAGGTTGTATCTTGATTTGTATCACCCATCTAGGTAGGTACTCAGCCTATCATTAAATGTGTTGTGTTTTAAAACGACGTGACTGGCAATTTACGTGTCTCTAAAAGATAGAAAAAAAGTGTATTCTGCCCCAGTAATTAGCTGTTAAACGATGGGAAACATCAGGTTCAGACATATTGTTTTTCCTAGAGCTTAGCTATGAGTATCATATCTAATTGATTTGCGGAGACTTACCCCTGGTCGATGTGACTCATTTTGTATGTTTTAAATGCTCAACAACAGTTAGAATTAAATATAATGAATTCCTCGACTACTAAATTAAAACATGGTCACTATAATCGCGAATCATTCCACTTCTAAATAAAAGGGCATTTGATCCGCCATTGAAAAACAACTCGTCGTCTGGGAGAGTCACGTGACAATAATGAGGCCCAGAGAGCCTCCTGGAAGGGTTCTATTTATAGATGCACATCGAGAAGCCTTTATCTCGACGTTGATTGGTGGGCAAATCATTAAATGCAATTGGTCAAACAATTATAGGAGGACAATGGTGTCATAAATAAATGATATTGCTTTGGTTACGACTCCAATTATCCCAGTTGATTTAAACAGTATTCTTTCATTTGGTTACAAATTGCAGGCATCTATTTATGGATGTGAATATCCATAATGATTTATCTGGGCCCGATCAAATAACAAATCTGATTGAAAAGAAATTATAAAAACCAACTACCTCATCCCCATCCCCTTCATCCTCTTATACTCAACATCAACAACAATTAACAACAACAGTGGCAGTAGCAGCAACAAGAACATCATCGTGTTTTTACCTTATTGTTATTACTATTATTACTAGGTTCTCATTGTGTATAAAATATACTAATGTAAACATTGTATTTTGGCGAAAGCCTAATAACGAAAGAAATTTGATATGCATATTTATACTCTAACCAAAGAAGTTATGTATATTGATTGCTCGAAGCGCTTCACAATGTTTCCATTGTAGATGTGTCAGGGAGATGTCGTGGACGTTTACCTACATTCCATTGTGTCAATTTCACTAAGAAGATTCATAATGTAAACCTACAGTCTAGGTTCTCTCATTTTCACAAATAAATGGAAGGCAACACTAAGGCAACATAAAATGTGTGCGGTTATGAGATGATTGATGCCTCATGTGTATTTTTCATAGTGCCATTCAAGGGGGGGGGGGGGCACAGTGGGCTGATAACCTGCGTGCCGTAGTTGAAGATACATAGTATTTCCTAGTTCTGTGTTTTGTAAAAGGGGGTTGTTTGGGCATCAACCTCATTCACCATTTACAACTGGGCATGGCGCTGAGGGCCGACACTGCGAAAGCGGTATAATGAAAATTGTAACAAACAAAACAAAACAAGAAAGTTTCATAATATGAGAAGATATGCGTCATAAGTATTGTCCTGTTTCCTTTTTGGATAATACTTAGTAACGAAAACGTATTAAATACAGTTGCAAAGAATTCATTCCGTTGTTTGATAGAATAGTTCGTATTTGAAAAAGAACATAGTCACTTCACGAATTTTATTACTTTTGCTATTGTTTTAGTTGTTATTGTTGTAACTGGTTTAACTGTTATTGGGGATGTTGTTGCGGTCAAGCTTGTCGCATGTAAGAGGTATGGATAGCTCGATGGAAAAGCTGTGTTGCCGAGACAGATTTGGGTTCGATTCTCAATGATAACACTCGCTTTCCCTCTCATTTTATTCACTCATGGTTTGTTCACCATAATCAAGTTTAATTGCATTCTAAAAATCGGTTTGTGTTCTGTTTTTGTTACTTTACTACTATATTTACGTATGGAATTACTACATAAATCTTCTTTCTTCTGTTGATGAAGGAAAAATCGGTACTTCCGTCTCGCAACAGGAAAGATCAAAGATTGTTTATGAATGCGTTGTTTACCATACATTTCATTATTGGAAAATGTTATGATTTATTATTTCATCTGTGAGGCATTCATTCTGTAATGAAGATAAATAGCGGAATCGAGGGAATAATATTTTTGTTAAGTTTAGCTAGATCTTGAAATTTGATTTGTTTTTGGTTAGACAAAAAACCGATAAAGACAAAATGTCGCAATAGTTAGGCTAGAATTTATTGATATATTCGTCAGAATGTTGTGGAGACTGCAGGATGATCATTAGTAGTGAATCGTCAACATCTTCTCATTTAGATACCAATTCATCATCATCTCCATTGATTTGTCACCATACCGCTGAAGAAAAACGGGCCAGCAACATGCCGAGTAGAAATAGAAGCATATTCGGCAAAATTGCTGTTATCGTCGAAATAATTCTTCGACTGGCTTTTATGGTATTTTCTCATTTCTGGAAAATGTGCACAACTGGTCTACTTATTGTAACCCTGTTGTTTTGGACTGAAGGTTATGAATACGCAGTAGGATTTTTCTGCGTTGGAATTCTAGGTAACAATTTTTTTTTTAAATTTTAGTTTAATTCATATTATATGTATTTAATTTTGTTGAAGTCTAGTGAATGGTGAGTTAATTACTTCGAAAATCTGAAACTGAGTTTCTGATACCGCTCGTAGAATCCGCCTTTACTGTCATCAAAGTCAAAGCAAAAAGAATCGATTTGTTACCTCTACCTATCTAAATTCATTTTTTATTATGGTGGGGATCAGAGGTTTAATTGTTATGATAAATTTGAATGAAAAAAAAGAGATTTATAATAAGATACCAAACAGGATTCATGGCTATTTGACAAAATGTAGATTATACGTAGTTAAGTTGGTGTGACTAAATCCCGCTTCTCGTGTTTTTCAGGCCTCTTCTATAATGCCCAAGACATGTTTCTGTACAATCCTGGTGTACCTACAGACTCGCGTCTCATGGTGCTCAACCCTTCCACCTTTCAAATGCCTTTTGAAAATCATTCCATTAAGTGTCGAGACGGGACCTTAATCAATGCCTTCCTCATCAGACAGCCTCATACTGGAGGGGATATGGTCCCTACAATCATTTACTTTCACGGAAATGCCGGCAATATTGGGCATAGGTTTGTATGATAATGATACATCGTTCAAATTTGAACATAAAATTCATTGATTTTCTCTTAAATATTTTGATTGGTCTTTATTTTTTTCCAGCAAATTTGTTTGAGGAGACTTCATCAAAACCGCATTTCAGCAGAGATTTGATTTTCTTTTCATCTTTCTTTTTCCTTGTCCTTGCCTCGCACCCATAATAATATCATGGACAGGCCAAAATCAAGGTCTTGATGACAAGCCATAAACTACAAACTCTATGATTATGATTTGGATACTTTTCTTTTCCAATCCAGTTACGATTTACGTTTAACAGGCTTGTAAATCTTCAGCCAATTATCTGATTTCAGACTTGTTTTGACTATCCAAGTGGATTGAAAAGCTATTAGTTTTTGTTTCCACGTTGCTATTTTCATTGGGATATGAAATGTTTCTGACTATTTTTTTTATTTGCCATTTACACTCCTGGTTAAAGTAATCTTTATTCAATGAACAACAGGTGTCAAGTGAATTTACAATGTGTATCCAATTACATTAATTCTCTCCAAATAAACGAACACTCAGTCAATTTTCTGTCTGAACCAAGTTCTCCTGCATGGCACATAAGCACAGACCACAAGACTAGCTCTGAACAAGGCTTGAAGATCTAGCGAGTACAAGACATCTCAATCTACTTCTGTTTCTTATCTTTTCTCTGAAACTATCGTCTTACTTTTTCGGCGCTGTTATGATCCTTGGAGGTCGAAGAGCCGTAAAACCCCCAAAAAAACAAACAAAACAAACAAGACATCTCCCAATATGCAATAATGCTGTGACAGTACAGCATGTATTTTTGTTCAATATGGTTTAATCAAATTCATTATATTATGAGTTTGTCGAACAAATTATAGAATTTAGGACTATTTCTTCTTTATCTTTGTCATTTTTCATTTGTCCTGTTTTTTCTGCTCTCTAATATCGTGGATTATGGATTAACCCTGTGATTTCTTGTCTTGTTTGCAGATTACAGAATGCTTTGGGTCTATACTCAAGCCTCGGTGCTAACATTCTGATGGTGGAGTATCGTGGCTTTGGCAAGAGTCAAGGTTCTGCGTCAGAATCAGGTAGGAATAAAGACCTAAATGTAATTGTTTTGTTATCCAATACCTTGTACCGCTTTCGCAGCGTCGGCACCCAGCTCCATGCTCAGTCTTAAATGGTGAATAAGGTAGCCTACATAGCCACCTTTGAACTACAGGAACTACAGGAACTACAGCAAGCAGGTGATCAGCCCACTGTACTTTAATATAATTACTTATTACAAAATGCTGATTACAGATGGAGCTTGCCTTGAGATAAAAATGATTGGGACAAAAAACTGTTGTTGACATTTAGGAAATGTTTTGGAAAGAAAGTTTGAAATTGAAATTTAAGACAGCTGCTGGTTTTTCTCTTTTTTTAGAGATAATTGTTGGGAAATTGATTAGCAAGTTTGTATTGTACGTAATTTCAATAGTTCAGTAGACAAAGCATTTAGATAGGTTGTTTATATATCTTTACATTGAATTATTAATTCTGCTACGAAAATATTTCTAAGACTTATCGTTTTCATTTATACAAAAGCAAAAGATATCATTGAGTTTTTCTTTAAAAGGGAGATAAATGAATGTTTACATAAACAAAGTTAAAAAACTATAATATTATGTTGAAAATACGAGAGATTGAAGTTTTTTACAGTAGCTATTTGTTTTGTTTTATTCAGGGATTTATCAAGACGCAGAGGGAGCCATGGATTTTCTGCTGAAGCGGCCCGACATTGACAAGACTCAAATCATCGCATTCGGCCGATCACTGGGAGGGGCCGTGGCCGTTCACTTGGCGCACTCTCCCACGTACGGCCCTAAGTTGGCAGCACTAGTGGTGGAGAACACATTTACATCCATCTACGAAATGTCGTGTCGAGTCCTCCGGCTCAACTGCCTGAAGCGGTTGCCAACTATCGTATTTAAGAACAAGGCAAGTTGGTTTTTTTAAATGTTTTTGAATATTTTTTTTTCATTTTTATTTTGAAGGTGGTCATCCGTTTTGGCACAGTGGGCTGATCACCTGCTGATCACCTGTTTGCCGTAGTTCCTGATCAATAGTATTTCCCAGCTCGGTGTTTTGTCAAAGATGGCTATTAGTGCATCTACTTCATTCACCATTTAAGACTTGGCATGGAGCTGGGTGACGACACTGCTAACGCGGTATAAGGCATTTGATTAAGAAAACATATTATGTAAACCAGTCCAAATTTCCATTATTTTCATTATCATCATCATCATTACTGTCAATATCTTATCATTATTCATCATCGTTTTTAGTTTTTAGTTTGACTCTTTCTTTATTTCCCTGTGCAGTATCCGTCCATTGAGAGAATATCGACCGTCACCATTCCCTGCCTCTTCTTGTCTGGGACTTTGGACGAGCTGGTACCACCGGCAATGATGAAGGAACTTTATAGCGTAAGAATTCATTAGTCAAGATGTTCTCTGATTTCAGATTTGTGTTACTATCCAAGTCGACTGAAAGTCACTTGTTTTTGTTTCCACATTACTACTTACATCTGGATGTGAAATGTTTCCGATTTTTTTACTATCCAAGTGGACTGAAAAGCCATTCATTTTTATCTCCACATTTACTATTTTCAACTGCATGTGAAATGTTTCAGATTACTTTTTGATCTGCCATTTATTTACATCCCTGAATTAGTGAATAATACTCAGGTGTCTTTTTTAATATGGTTTTTATCATTTTATCATAAAACTGTCTGAAATTTTAACCTATGATGTATTTTGTATTCCTTTAGTCACATTACCAGGGAGAAGAAATAGGATGCTTTTTCGGTTGAATTGGATTTTGAATTCTTTCTTTATTCCTTTCTTGTTTTTCCGTTATTATTTCTTAAGTATCTCTTTTCAATGTTATTATGTTACTCTGTTATCTATTTCTTTGTTTGTTTTTATAGTTTTGATACTTACTGATAGCTTACGTTAATTATTCCATTATTTGTTTTATCACTTTACTACGACATATTTCTCTAATAATATTCCTGAATATTTCATTCAGTGCCTGCACCCCCAACCAACCTAATACTGTCTTCTTTAAAAATGATAAAATGATATCACTGATTATCAGTTTCCTCATATCTTCTATATCTTAAAATTATTACTTCTTTTTAATCCCAGAAATGCAAAAGTAACTTGAAGCGATTGGAGACGTTTGCCAGCGGCATGCACAACGATACATGGATGAGTCCTGGCTATTACGAAGCCTGGATTCGATTCCTGCCCGAGGTAATAACTAGTTTGAATTATGTTTAAACAATTAAACGACTGCTAGAAGTAGGTATCATAGGTAAAAATTGTATAATCAAAACTCAATTGAATGAACCCCTTCATGTTATAGATCTTTTTTATGCTGATTACAGAACTACTTTTCTTTTCATTGTAGCTTTGAAAATGAATATTTTATGAATATATTAAATGTGGAATTGATGTATTTCCGCGCGGACGCAAATTAGTATTTTGAGGTGTCTGTATAAACAAGAGTTTTTTTCATAATGAATTGACAATGCAATGATGTCAAAGTCATTATACTGTTTATGTCAGGAAAGTAATATCAAGCCCACTGGTTGAACCGTTTTTTTAAAGCAAGGTCGCCAATATGGACAAAATCAATATTTTGTGCGTCAAAAAATGCACCAATGTGAAAATATTCCCATTTTGGAAGGGTTGCTATATAAAAACAAAACAAATATTTTCAAGATTTGACAGCTTTTTATTATCAAACAAGAAACATACAATACTCCTATTTTTTTTAGTATCAATAGGCTATGTAGTTTGATAGCAAGAAGAAAGATAAGTATAGAAAATACCAAAAAAAGGGGACATGACGAAAAGTCATGAAAACGAGAAAAATCAGCCACAACTTTGGGGCAAATTGAGGTAGAGAATTGATTCAAATATCATTTTCTTCAGCATTAGATGGAGCATACAATGAAAGTGTTGAAAGTGCAATAAGATAACTGTTGTGCATGTATTGAGCAGCTTAAAAAGGTTTGAAAAATATATTTTTAAAAATAGACACTTTTCAAATCTCCGAAATTTTTTATGATAGAGACTTATTTCAGACATCAATTTTAACATTATCCTATGAATAAAATGGCTAACACCATTTAAATACAATTCACATTATGGAAATGCGTGAAAAGGGGCTGCAAGTAAGATGGATGTGAAGACAGATTTGTGAGGGAAAAAAGCCCAAATAAACAGCTGAGCTTGTGAGTAAATTATAAATTGGGACT
>JAULCB010054167.1:0-10731 GCA_032358575.1 Dendronotus rufus | reverse complement strand
AGTTCTGTTTTCAAACGTTTCTTAAAAATGGCCTGGTCGGGACTGTTTCTTGTTTCAATACTTAATTTATTCCATAATCGAGGTGCATAAATACTAAAGGCTCTTAGCGCTTCACAATACCACCAGGATTTGTCACTGTCCACTGTCCATACAACGAACAAATATCACATCAGATGATACCAGATCCTGTTAGACGCGTTATAATTTTTCGGACAGAGACAACTTTGTCTGAAACCAGCGTAACTTCCGAATTTGACATCCATCTCCGATATGATGAGGAAAGTTGTGTAAAGAATCTATCCCAAGAACTCAATTCGAATTCCTGAGACAGACAGGATAGATAACGTGGATTATGCTAATGTAGACCAATGGCAGAATGCATGATTATCAAGATGAAATAATAACAAATTCTTAACGGGTGAATGGAATGATTAGAATAATGGTTTTGATATGATTTTGTAAGTTTTCAAATTAATTTATGCTATGATAATTCCCTTTGTTGCTCCCAATGGAGCCTCCCCCATCCCCCGACACACACACACACACACTAAATGTAGTGATTCAATGATGGCCTCAATGATCTACCTATCCTCTACCAATGAATATCATAGTACCTATATAACCTAGTCGCTTTGCTTCTACTATCGAAAAGTAACCAGCTTCAAGAATAAATGGCCTGGAATTTAAATCAAATTCAAAATTATAAAAATAATTGAATATGATTATCTTGCAAAGTACCGTAAGTACCTGGATAACAAACTCTAGAATTGATTATTAATATACGACGTGTACCATCATAATGATATAATCATATCTCAGCCAAACGCTTTATGGATTGGTCGGTCGTTTTCAACAGGATCATAATTTCTAGGGACTAAGACTAAGAAAAGGGAAGGAATTCTATCATCTTCTATAAATGCCTCTGTTCATCGTTGACATTTGACAAAAAACTCGTTATTTTGAAAAAAAAATATCGCAATGTCCGTCATCAAAATAGATACATCGAGATAGCTAGCCATTCAGTTTCAGACAGGAGCGAGACAGGCACAACACAGCGTGTCGTATGTAATGGCTGTAATGGCTGAAACAGTAAACCAACACAGTACCAAGGTGATTATAAACATTGTGACGATTTGTACGGCTTGAATATAAATGTATTGATCCATCAAACTTAATTGGTTTAACTCGCTTTTAAATATCAATTATTTCATCAAGCAACTGTTTCCTAACTTTGGTTCTCTAATGTTATCATTGTAATGTTTTTGAGATGTAAAATGTCACTGACGACGAGTCCACGTAAGTCGAGTCTTTTAGGGGTGATAGGTGTGATAGCCTTACATTTGAAGATTTCAAACCGAAAAAGTTGTATTTTCTCATGACAAAACAACACATTGGAGCGGTGCAGATGAAAGAATAACCTTATCATATCGTTTTATTTTAGTTTGAAGACCCTATATGTAATTTTTGAAAATAATGATAATAATGCAATCAACCTTTTGGAAGATACCAAACAGGAGAAGGCATTGTTGGTGAACGACAAGAGGTGCGAAAGTGTAAGTAATGTTATTAGAAATATTTGAAGATTTAACTCATTTTAAACGCAAAAGTTGGGCTCTCATTAGAGATGAAGATGCAAGGTCAAATGTAAAGACTTCGTTTATAATTAAAAGACAAATTATTTTTAATGTTAGACAGAGATGAAAGACTTTCTTCAAGATCACATCATGGTTCGCGGCAGCCAGGGGTGAACTTGATATCCAATCGTCTTTGAATTTCGATTTCTTTCAAAGAAAGTCTATTGACTGCTTTATTGCTGGATTATTGTATTTTCGTTGGATGCTAAGACTTTCATGTTTAAGCATTATGTTTGGAGAATAAATAACTGATCGCAGTTAAATTAAATGAAAATGTTACCTAGCCTTAGGTATAGAAGTTCAACTGTTAGATTTATATGCGCAAAACCCATGCGCACCGACTACATCGTGCGTTGTGTCAGTTTTGTATACCTAAAGTGAGAAATTCTTTCTTCATATTTGTTTCAAATAATTAGCTGAATATTAGTACATTCATTGAGGAAATCATGTTGTGTAAGAATTGATTATATTTTGAATTGATGTATGTCCCAAAATTATTTGTAAAATGCGTCTATTTAGATCGAAATAAATGCTTTAATTTTTGTATAATTTTTCCTATACCCCCTCTATAATGCCTGAAAAACAATGGATTTAAATCTAATTTTGAAAAAAATTGTATGGCGAAGGTTGTCAATCTTATTTGAACAATCATTTTGTAAAAATTCGCATTTGTTTAATAATGCCAAAATGGAATAATGAAGGAGATTCTATTGTGAGGTCTAATAACATTAGCTTGAGTAGGCTATACAACTCCTCACCATCTAGTCCACAACAAAAATAATTTAGTCTAGACTATCTAGTTTTTCCTATATCATATTTTTTAAAGACAGTCATGCATTTTTGAAATATATTCTAATATCATTTTGTTTAGTAACATTAATTTTTGTGAATCGTCAAAGTTAAGTCGTAAAAATGTATCCTTTGGTATGAGATTATGTTAATTCATCTATTGCCTTTTTTTTCTTTCTATTGAAATTGATATCTCTACGATGGTTTGTTTCAATTAGATAGGACAATTTTGTCTTGTATTCTATCGGGTGTTTGTATAACGTTGGCCTACAATTAAATTTTACTTTCCATTCATCATGTAGCCTCCTATTTGGTCGAGAAGAGAATGAATTTTATGTTTTATTTTTTTGCTCAGTTGCAATATGTTATATGACTTAATCTCAAGGCAAAGAAATAGGATTGTATTGCAACTCGTCAATTAATTATAATTACACCATTGATGCATTTTTTCCCCCAACTAGACTAGATACTCCTTCCTTTTACTTTTTTAAAATATAGGATTGATGTTTAGTACTCTTTTAGCACTGAAGGTTTTGATTGAATTTATTAATATATTTCTAGCCAGATGCAAAATAAAAAAAAGACAAGCTAAATTCATGCACAAATCACAAATGGAATAAATTTATGAAATGAACAAAAGCGATTGTATTGTTATTCAGACAGGACTATAATGTTGAAAACGGTGTAGGAAAAGTGGGTGATATTCAGATGTCCAATCACAGAGGAACTTGTTTGAACTGATGTTTCTTTTTTTTTGAAGGCAAAGATAAGAATGGCCTTAAAAATGTGAATGAAATTAAAAAGGTTTGATGTTGTGACAACTTGTGACGAATAATTTCTTAGTTTACAATGTGATTTTTTAGATCTTTCCATAGAACAATATTATAATAATTATGGTTCGGCTGCGGCTGATATATTAGAATACAGTGAGGAATTCCTACATCTTTATCAGAAACCAAACTCTTACTCTAATCAGTACATCCAATGTATCTATTTTTCACTTACATTTAGAACTAATTCAAATTCATTTGCATTTTACCTACATTTTTTGTTATTATGAATAGATTTTGGACATTTGTTAGGCTAGATGTGTTGATATGATGTTAATGTTGTTCCATGTTATTATAATATATGTACTTGGTTTCTTTTGTTTTCAATGTGCTCTTTTCATACAAACAATCAACTTCTGTTTGTTTTCTTTTAACTGAAAACGTACTTCCTTTTTCCAACGCTGATATGTCCCTTGGAGGTCGAAATGCTGTAAAACTTCAAACAAACATATTATAGAACTTCTCTCTTCCTATCAATTCGTTATAATTATATGCAAGTCCTTTTTAATCTTTTGCAATTTTTTTCACCTCTTTCATTTCAAACCATAGTGACTAGAGGTCTAGATAGATCAAAATCTTTTGCAATTTAATTAAATTGTTTGTATTTTTCAGGTTTCCTTGCTGAATTAATTTTGAGACACAGCGATATGAATTCCTGATTTTCTTTGCCAAGAGTTGAAAATTTGTAATCAGACTTTGAAGAATCATGCCTGGGTCTTCTTCAAATTTTTTCACTGAAAATCATCAGTACAATGAAGTGGAGTTGCCAGCATCAGTTGAAATTAGAGAGTCAAAAGTTTGCGATGGACAACCAGGTTCGAATTCTCTCATTCATCTTTCCTTTTATTTCATTTGTTTCTATTAAAATCATTCTCAAAGAAAAGAACAATATCAAGAAGGTTTTATTTCCAGATTTCTGATCATTCTTATCTTTAGATTCGTACAGGAGTATTCTATGAAGAAGAAAAAGCTGTTTCCCGGACAACCAGATTCTTACTCAAAGCTGGTTTTTTAATGGATAGTACTGTGTAAAGATATTATCCTGAAACTGCTCGATACAACACACATTTTCTAGACTTGTATGAATGACACCTTACACCTGCCGTATGATTAGTTAAGGCAATAGCTATTCTCAGGGCTCAGGAAATAGAACTTAGTTACTGCTTGCTTCCGAGCAATAGTAGTGTAGGGTTTTTCTTACTATCTTTTTTAAATAAATAAATTCATAATTGCTACAAATTATTTCACATTGCAGGTGCCTTTTGCAAAATACTGATTAAAAAGGATACACGGTTTGGTCCTTACAAGGGTGAACTCATCAACCCAGGCCAGAAAGCTGATATTGATTATCGATATGCTTGGGAGGTAAGTTTGAATTCGAAATATTTGATCTTTATAATGAGTTTTATGGGCGTCGCAGTAGCTCAGGGGTATGTTCCACCTATGAATAAAAATGTTGTGGATTCAAAGCCCAACAGAGACCAAAAAATGTCACATTGGGACATTAGTTCTTGATTCAAAGAAATTCCAGCATGGAAGTTGGACCCTACACTGCGATGCGGTATTATGGGAAATGATTAAGAAAGAAAGTTAATCTTTATAAAAGGAATTATTCAGTTTTGTGTCTTACATTTTCTTGATTTGCTGTTTCATAGTGGATAAACGTTTTGAAGTTCACTTTGTGGTATATATTACGTTCTGTTTAAATCCTGACAATAATAATAGCTGGTAGTAGGAGGATGAGGAGGAGGTGAGAGGTGTAGAAAACACAAGGGCGAGGGTAGATATCGTCCATCATAACTTTTCCAGCTGCACTATTATTAGTGCAATAGTGCGCATGGGTGAGTGTGAGAATGGAACGTGTCAAGCCTTATCTTTGATTCTGATGTTATTGATTTGATATGAATTTTTGTAAGGTGTCAGTGAGAATGTTGATGGAGACAGGACACACCATAAATCTCTTCTTCTTCTTGTTATTATTATTATGATAATGATGATTTTTGTTATCATTGCAGGCCGAACCCATTGATAATGTGGACATCCATTATAGTATGATTATTATTATCATTATAATAGTTATTTAGTGATGAATAATACATAGAAGATCTTTTAAAAAAACACCTTTCTTACAAATAAACTGGTGTTATTTTCTTTAGACTCAAGAAAGAAAAGCGAGTATCTCTACTAGTTTTATCATTATCTTGCCTGTTTGACTTCCATTCATCAACTCCTATTTCTCTCTTTTGTTACAGGTGTTTGAAAAGAGGCGCAATGTGCTCAAGTTTACAATAAGTGCTTCAGATCCAAAGACTAGCAACTGGATGCGAAATGTCAACTGTGCACGTTTCTATGAAGAACAAAATATACTTTCATCACAAGAAGGCTTTAGCATATTCTATACTGCAATGAAGGTAAAACTTGTAAAGGAGTTAATGCTTACATTTTACTGCCATTTCTCGCTAATTGACAAGCAGTCGAATTTTCCCCAGTGGCCACATATCAGCTAGGTATCTAAGACAAGCTATCGCTACTTGTATAAGCCAAAGAATAGGCTATATTTCTCTGCCAAGCATAGTCCCTGCTATTGCCATGTATTTTCTTCTGCATTTTCTTATTTTTGTCAGTTTTTCATCGATTTCAGTCTTAGGATGTCATTGCATATTAAATTGCATCTCTTTAACGTTAATTAACAACAAACGGCTGCTAGAAGCTGTTGAGTAAATCAAAGCAAAGTGGATGAAAATGGAAAAGCTTGTGTACTGTAAGGGATGAGATTTCTTTTCGTTATTAATTTCTCACCTGTAACACACACTGACTCCATTTAAACTTACACCTCAATTTCAATTTACAAACCAACATGTTTTCTTGGTTACAATAGTGAAAACAAAACCTGTTCACTTCACTATCTATTCACTAACTATTCGTATAAGCAGGGAATTTATTTTTGTATGGATAATTTGTTATTTTATCTACATTCAGACCAGGAATTCAGATTTGAAGTAAGTTTTCCTCTATTCTATATATTCCATTAGGATATCAATGATGGGGAAGAGCTTCTTACATGGTTTGATCCCAAACTTTTGAAAAGAACAAAACGAAGAATGTCCAGAGGTGAAAGGAGAAAAGTTGGCTATACAATTGGTAAGAAGCTATCACATGTCTATATTTGTTCCAGAGAGAAGAATGATTATCAGTAGTACAAAAGTTCCCTTAAAATGTACTGTTTTTAAAGTTGTTGTCTCAGACTGGTGGAGCTTGAATTGATGGTCGTCTTGGGGTGAGGGTGCTAGGTCCAAACAATGGACATCAGCCAGATAATACAAGGGGTGTCGTCTCATTAAACCAAAACAAGGCATTCAATCTCTGATGAGGGATTATGCAATTATCTTAACTGTCTATGATGATGACCCACAAGTAAATACAACTATGTCATTCAATCAGTGATATGTTTAGAGGACCATACAAACATAAATGAAAAAGGAGATTACAAAAGTTCTTATGATGGACAAAGCTCTAGTAAAACCCTAATTTCAACTTGACTCTTTCATTCATCTGTGCTACTAAACAAAGGCTCAATCACCAAAAATCACCAATCCCTTCCCTCATCAAATTGACAACGCATCACCTCCCTCTTCATCCATTCTCTCACTCAAGCTTTCATTGCATCATCGAAATCAGCATCATCACTATCTGAATCATGATAAATTTTTAGCAATCCTAATGCAGTAAATAAACGATTGTTTATTCGATAAGGATCTACCATCTACTTGAGCATGAAAAATTGTCATTAAAAAACTGCTGACTTCAACAAGATGGCGATTATAAAGACTAAGGGGCGTTACTGCGTTAAATTTCATCAACAATAACTTTGATATTTCACGCACGTAACATAGCCCATCTGAGACACAGGCCATAGGCAGTTTAGTGACACTAGAGCACCCGTCTCAGATATGGGCGAAGTCGCTAACAGGTTAAGGGAAATGGATTTGATAGATTGTTATTAGACTCTTGTATTTTGTAGACATGAAATGCGCCCATGAACTTATGAAGTGCAGCATAGCATGATTGATGTGCTCATATAATATATCTGAAAAAGTGAAATGCTCTTTCACTGAAATTGTCTCACGAAAGAGCGTCTTTAAAAAGATGTTAGAATAATGCTTTCCAAGATTTAAGCCTTAATGTTATCTTTTCTAATCTTTTCACAGAGGTTGTACCCTGGAGTGATGAGAAAAAGTTTGTGCCAGAAATCATTGAAACAAAAAGAGCTCGTAAGAAAAAAGTGTTAGGTGAAGATATGCTCTGTTTTGAACAAGATGCAGCACTAATGCAAAAAAGCATGAACAGCATGTTCAGGATTCCAAGGAAAGTAGATTTCCACCCTCAGCTTAACAAAATTAACTCAAAATCTCAACTTAACATGAAAGTCCGCAATGTGACAGATAACATAAAAGTCCGCAATGTGACAGATAACATGAAAGTCCGCAATGTGACAGATAACATGACAGTCCGCAATGTGACAGAGTCCAAAAAGGCTGAACAAACAACATTGCGACATTTTCCTGTGGAGCAAAAGATGGAGTCTAAAAGTTTTATACGTCCAACATCAGTTTCAAATATTTCTACTCTCAAAGCAGCTGTAAAAAGTGTATCAAATGTGATTGATATAAAAAAGGAAGCTGGAAAAGTTGATCAAAGCAATTGTCAAAAAACAATTTATCTGAAGAAAGAAAATGATGCAGAGACAAAATTTAGACAAGACCATGTGAAATCAGGCAGACCAAATTCAGTGAAGTCTTACATAGAAAAATTTAAGGGAGACGGGAAAGAAAAATTGGAGTCGAGTACAGGCTTTAATCCCAACGACCCAAATCTGTTGAAACCTGTTGTTATTCGAACCAAAGATAATGGAGTATTGGAAATGGAAGATCATGATGAAATTTACATAATTCCATCACTAAAAGTCGTAAGGCAGGAATGTGACGATTTGTGTCAGTGCTTGGATAAAAGGGAGCTTTTGGAACAAGAAAGCAACACCTCTTCAACCCTCCAGAAAAGGGATCAGGATGTTATTGTTCGCTTTTCACTTCTTCCAGAGCATCAAAACTTCACTGTTAATAACAAAGTAATATATAAATGTGATATTTGTGATAGTTCATACAACCATGCATTTAGCTTAAAACGGCATTATATGGGTGTTCATATCAATCACCGCTACCTCTCCAAAGATGATGTCTTACATTGCCAGCTTGAAACATTCCATAGTAATACGCAGTCTATCAACTGTCAAGTTGATGAAGAGTGTGAGAAAATAAAAAGTGCTTTAGAACATCAAAACAGTGCTGTTACTTGTGAGAATAATAGTGAAAAGATGAAAGACGGCATCAGCTTGAGCTCAAATGATTTTCACAAAGAAGATGATTGCCGGAAGGAACTAAGAAATAACCATCAAGATGTTTCTGAAAGTTTAATTTGTGATGAAACTCTCATAGATTCAGATCTTGATGATTCTAAAAAAGAAGTGCCAACTTTAAAATCATTGGCTCAGTCTCAGGTTGACGCTACTAAATCCATTTCAGATACTTTATCAATCAAAAACACTGGTGCTGTAGGTGTAAGTTCAGAGTGTAGTAAAAGATTATCAGAGGGTATTGAGAAAGTTTCAGAGTGTTCAATTCCAGCGTCAAAGAAGACCCCACATCATGCTTTTGTTGAATCTTGTAATGAGGATGCAAATGAAAATTTGAAATCTGTGGAGTTGGCATTAGTAAATGATTCACAAAGCTGCTCAGACATTAACCATGGGAGTGGAACCGAAGAAAAAGACAGTCTTAAGAATTGTTTCACACAAGATGAACATATCCCAGAAGAAAATAAAAAAGTTGAAAATATGCCCAACAAAGATGATGTGTTAGGACCAATATCTGAAGAAAATGATTCACTGAAAAAAGAAGACCAAACTACTGAAAAAGAGTTATCTTTTACTCAGGAAGATGATAAGGCAGAAAAAGAACAAGACAATTGTGTAGAGAAGACAGAAGAACACGGTCCACAAAATAGTGCTAGAATGACAGAAGATGAATGTGTTAAATCTGTTGGCCATGAAAAATTGAATGAAGAAAAGAAATGTAACACTGTGAAAAGTGAAAAGGAAGACACCTCTGCTGAAGAATTAAGCATAACTGCGAATCCAAAAGACACTGATGGACAACTTTCAACTCATGAAGCGCAAGAAATGTCTAATGGTATTGACGAATATTCTAACATGGCAAAGACATCAACACCTCAGTCTCAACTGTCAGTGCCTACAAGGTTAGCCTCAGCTTCAGATTTAAAGAGTCCTCCACCACAACAACAGTTTTTGTTGCTCCTTCCAATCACGTCTCCCACCAGCAAACTGTCTCCACCAACCTCAAACCCTATCTTGGTGACTCCATCAATCTCATCACAATCTCAAAATGCTAGTGGTATGCCTTTAGTGGCCCTATCCATCCAAGAAACGTTAATTACCACCAGTGTGCAACTCCAGTCATTGAATCAAAGTCAAGGTCAACCCTTACCTTTGTTATCTGTATCGTCATCATCAGTGTCTAGTCAGAATTTGGACATAATTTCACCTACCAGGATAAGCAACGTTAATGCTACGGTCTCCAGTTTAAGTGCCACAGCAGCAGCATCCTCATTCCAGACAATATCTCATCAACTCCCCTCCACGTCCTCAATTTCTGATAATAGATCAAAACCTGTTGAAGTGAAAGAAACTGATCGACCTGTTGATCTCTACCGGTGTCACATGTGTGTCTTAGTCTACAAAAGCATGGATGAATTGAAGTATCACATAAGGAACGACCCTCATCGCTTCAAAGGAGGCTTCAAACAATATGCGTGCCTCCAGTGCAGTGTGCGATTCCGTAACAAGGCTAATCTTGCCAGGCACAACTTGATGCATCACCAGTCAGATGACAAAGGTGGGAAAATATTATTTATTATTCTATTTGTCAGTGTGGTTTATCAGTCTAGTAATATAGCACTAGGAAGCGATATCTATTCTGAAAAGAAAAATCTTTATTGGTAGCCCATTTGCCAGGCTGTCTTCCTGGTGATCATAAGGTCCCAGGTTCGTATTCTGATTTTTACACCGTAGGAAATGATCTTTACATGAATATTTTCTTCACTTCACTTGGATGCAAATGAATACTACTACTACTAGGCTATAGGCAGAGAAAGATCTTGATAATATTATGGTAGTACAAAGTTTCCAAGTGGTTATACTGAATGGCTGAATGAGAAGGTTTTGGAATATATGTGTGGTGGTCTGGGATAACTTCGCATATGTCGCAAAGCCTACTTTTCGAGCTGTTTACCTTTTCAGAAACTACATAGTCTACTGAATGTAATGCATTTTAGTTTTTTGAATTATCTTTATTAGTTTTTGTTTAATGACGTTTTGAAGATGGCATGTCAAGGAATATCGAACT
>JAULCB010054056.1:0-10736 GCA_032358575.1 Dendronotus rufus | reverse complement strand
ACACGCAGTAAGCACACGTTGGGGCTATTCTGGCATCCTCCCTGGGGAGGAACCTCCCGGGACCCCACACGGGGGTAATATTTAACAGAATTTACTAATTACTAAATGTAGAAGAAATAATTAAAAATCAAAAGCTGACAATGATTTGGAAGTCATCAAAGTTGATAACAAACTAACACAAATTTTCTTGACGTCCAAAGTGATTACTTTTTTTCACATTTATAGTAACCTTTCTGTCATCTCTATATCAAATTTTGATAAAATGTGCGGTAAAAATCCCATTCGAAGAATAGGCAGCTGTAGTGGTTTAAATGGTCTAACACTTGCTGGAAATATGGGAATATTGTACACAAAGCTTTAAAAGAGAAACTAGACGTTTCAATATCTACACAGTGCTCTATGTCGCAACAAGGCTAAAAGCTATGGGCACATTGAGTTTCAAAAGGATACAATGAGTAAAAGAGAAAGATTAAATGATGCGTGTAATGTAATGGAGTTTTTTACTGCCATCATCCTAAAAGGCACATTCTTTCGTGTTTGTATATATATGAAATAACAAATCATGGAGACTATAATAGTAGTAGTAGTCAGAAAGTTCATTAGTAAAGAACAAACTGCTTAAAAATAATAGATATATAATTGAAATAGTGTTAGTCTACTTCATTAATTGTCTTTTAGTTTCGATGATCTGAAATCTTTATGATATATGCAAATACAGTAAGAAGAGAAATAGCAAAACCAACCAATATAATAACTTGCGATCGCATACAATAAATTTTGTATCAATGCTTGTAAGATATAAATATTTTGATGATATGCTTGCTTTGCACACAAATACTTTCCTTTAAGAGAAAGCTGGGTTCACAAAATTGGTCAATAAATTAGATATAAGCCCCATAGCAGTGAAACCAACACCAAATGAATGACACAAATAACTTGTTCCGTTTAGAAACAAGATTTTTTCGCCCTGGCTAAAGTTTTTGTATTCAAAAGACTTTATCAAAATCGATAATATTTCTCTTCATAGGTATCTGGATATTCCATCACAGTTCTCTGGGATTTCGTTACTTGTAAATTACAGGTTGGTTTATAATTTTAATTGTATGATTAAAATATATGAAATATCATAAAATAGAACAATTTCATACATACACAGAATCGACTGTAATCAAACTAACACATCGCTTCCCCAAAAAACATTCTGACATTGGAAGACTAGCAGAAAGGCAATAACGTGACTAAATCATATCACAAGGATTGAGATAAGGCAAAATTAAATGCAGTAAGTATAACAACAGTGTCTTAGATGGGCTAGGTACATTTTCAAAATCAAAACAAATCTCTGTTCATTGAGAGCACAACCACAAGCATATATATCCGTCAAGTGGGCAGTAACCAAAGTAATGAGTAAACAAAGATTTGTTTTGGTATTTATGCAAAAATGCCCTGAACTGGGCCCAAAAAAATCTGATTTTAATACATAATTCTGTATTGAGATATCAGCACACTTAATTAATTAAAGCACCAACGGTTCCGGATCAAAAAATGCTCCTATTGCCAAGCCATTTTTGAAATCTGTCTAAAAAATGGGTGGTTTTAGAAAAACAATTCCCACGGCTAAACTAATCAACCAATTTAAGTCAAATTTTCAGGACTTGTTGTTTAATGATTGTACTTGCGAAAAAACATTGTTTCGTTGTCATCGGGTCATTTCTTCTATTTGTAGCTCTGAACCACTGTCACTGTCATAAACAAAGTCATCATAGTCAAATCACGATCCATGATTGAAAACAATTCGTAAAAAATCGAAGAATTGAGCTACAGCGGAGAAATAAATATGCTCAGAAAGTGGGAAGTCTCCTCTGTCCGATTAGAGTTATCGTTCGCAAGACCCGGATGAAAGGGACGGTACTAGAATTATTTTTCTCGCGTCGGTGCGTCCGGCGCATTAATGCGCCGTTGGTGTTATGTCCATAGTTTCCCGCGGCGCATAAATGCGCCGTTGGTGCTTTAAGTGAGTGTTTTGGTGTTTTTCTTTTTGCTATCTATCAATATTTATCTTTTTAAAGTACCATCTTAAGAAAATAGGATGAAACAAAAATAAACATAAACTATGTAAAATAGCCTTTGATAAAAAAAGAAAACAGAACAACTTGTGACCAACAAATTATGATGAGGCAGTAATGTACAGAGCCAAAGCGATTATTTCGATGTTTTTGACGGGACTGCAAACAACGTTGTCTCTTCATAACTATCATCATCTATCGGCTCAACATCGTAGTGGTTTCCATTCACCTCAGGTTTTTTAGTTTTAACGCTTCCATTTTGAGTACGATTGTGGTCATGGCGATGATTTTTTGGAAATTTCTCCTTTTCGTCTTCGCTGTCACTACTGTAATGATCCTCCGTTTGAACCAAAGAGTATTCTTCTTTTTTATCTCCCAAGCTAAGCCTTTGCCGATAAATGCAGGTTTTGTATAAAAGGAAAAAGTCCAAGCCAATAAACGCCACCAAGACAGCCACCAAGATGGGAATCGTGTCTGAAAAGTTGATACAAAAAAAGTTAGAGAAACATTGACAAAGCAAAATACACACAAGCTGTTTAAACATTTCAGAGTTTTAAAAAGTTTCAAATTCAACACCTGTTTCAATGCATTTCCAAATAAGCAAATATTATAAAAATTGTATGGCATCTCCTCAGTCGCATTTTGCCGAGAGATAAAGATATCCCTGCTGCAAATAGAGCGATGATATCATAAATGCTGCGATTGTTGTAGAGGAAGGTAAACAAAACAATGCCAATCAACAATTCAAAACAGTCCAAGACCTAAGATCCATAGCACAAGCCATTACAGAATCGGTGGAAGTGGAAGCAGTCGAGGACTGAGAAATGAAAGGCCCAAGTCAGTAAGCTACGGTCAAATCAAAGCAATATCTCCTTATTATTACTATACATGTAGTCCATCTCTGACAGGACTTCAGCCGTTCGATACAGCAAAGTCAAGCCCCGTTGAGATTTGAGATGTAGACATCATTGGAGCCGTCATATTCTATCGAAACAGATAATATCACCAACTAGCAAAGCAGTACAACACCAGCTATGACTAGGTACTTACTTTCCCCAAAGTCAATGAAGTTCTCGTGGTGCGACTTCCCACACATCTGCTTCCACAATGTCTCGGCTGGCTCCTCAAACAGGCCGGTCAGCACACTCAGGGGGCAAAGGTCATTCTCACAACCTTGGCAAGAGGGAAAATTAAAACCAAAGAAATTAACATCAAGAATCAGCAACAAGCATTCGCTTCCACTTTTTTTACACCCTGATACTAGCCGGCGCTGCGGGCAGTTTACGACAGTGTGTCCTACTTATCATCCTTGATTTTTACAAAGGAAATAATAAAATTTCTTTAATAACTCGACATTTTATCTCTGTTTAGTGGATGATGAAGTTTTTGAGGACGATGAGAGTATCTCTGCTCTTTTACTGTATTATGCATCTATTAAGTAAGGTAGGCCTACATATTAAAATAATTACCAGATGAACGAAGAGTTACTGGTGTTGAGCCATTGGATGTTCTGAAAAGAAACTTGACAAACAACTTGTGCTTGATGATATGGAGTTCGAGGACCAAAGCCGCACCAAAAGGTATGACCGTGTCTTCTTTGAAGATGCCCAGCAAGGACATCAGGGTATGGAGGTTGCTGTGGTGCTGGAGATGAAAACACAATTATAACTTATTGTCAATCAAAGTTTCTTTTAAAGAAGTAAGTCCTTCCGGGGCCACTATAGGCTCATACTCATAGTCATAGTGACGGAACCTATCCCGGTTTCTGTAGCGTATCGAGCACTAACGTGAAGATGCGCTCTATAAATGCTATCGATTATCATTAATAATATTATTATTAGTGTGAACAAGTGACAGAAGTCAGTTTCTGGATAGGAGTCTGGTCTATTGCTGATCATTACTTCCCAACTCACATTACATGTGCGAGTCGGCACCCATCTTTACCTTACACCTGGGTTGAGAGAGCAAAATTGTGTAAAGAGTCTTTCGTAAGGAACCAACCAGGTGACAATGCAATATTATTGTCACTGTCATCCCCGCTCACTGGGCCATACTTTTTGGTCTCTATTGGGTCTTGAGCCCACAACATTTTGTCTTATAGGCGACACATTATAATTATACCACTGAGCTACTACTGCTATAGCAAACCAAATTTCATGTCAAGTCGTAACCAACCAGGTGACAATGCAATATTATTGTCACTGTCATCCCCGCTCACTGGGCCATACTTTTTGGTCTCTATTGGGTCTTGAGCCCACAACATTTTGTCTTATAGGCGACACATTATAATTATACCACTGAGCTACTACTGCTATAGCAAACCAAATTTCATGTCAAGTCGTGTCAAGGGAAAATAATTTAATTTATGACTCGAAAAAAAAGTTTTAAAGATGGGGATCTTTGTCTCAAAATAACATATTTTCACAAAACAAAACGTTAATTTTCGCCTTTTGGTGAAAATTTTAAGCAATGATATTTGATAAATAAGAAGCAGTAACTTACTTGATAAGTAAACAACAACAACAACAACAACAACAACAACAACAAAGATATGACTTACAGCAGAATACAGGTAGACTTTATGCTTGTCTCCAATGTGGGCTTTATTCACCATGTTGTTGATCATGGTATCCAACAACATACCTTGTAGAAGAGAAAAGATTTTGATCATAACAAAAGCTTGGAACTCTCTTTCTGTGATTAGTAAATTGATTTCAATCCACTTTTCAGTAGATCATTGTTCACATTCATTGTTTGTCACCATTCATTCTTGTGCTTTCATCTTACATGTATGGTATCGTCTTGTTAAAACCTTGACAATGTGTTTCCTTGTTTAAGTGTTAAGTATGGTGGATATCTGTTCTTTTGTTTGTGTGGTTTAAAAAAAATCTTTTCATGTTGTTTACACTTGCCATAACTGCGTGCCAATCGAACCCCTAGCTAGCACAATTTTTCTACAGCAGATCTAGATAACCCTAGTAACGGCGAGATTGTAACAACGATGATGATAATAAAAATTGATTATAAAAATAATACACAGGGGTGTAGATCGTAAATCAATAAAATAATCTGAAACATTTCACATCCCGATGAAAATAGTAATGTGGAAACAAAAACTAATTGCTTTTAACAGTCTATTTTGATAGTGACAGTAAAACAATCTGCAATGATAGAAATTCTGAAAGATTGACACACGGTACGTGACTACTAGTGTAGGTACCCTACCTGCTAAATACTTGGCTTCCTCAGGAGTCAAGACAGGCATACGGTGGTAGAAAGCCATCAGTTGGTCCTCCATGTCCTGCCTCAGCCATTTGGGTTGGCTCATGTTGTGGACTTTCTACAATACAAACAAGGCAAACATAATAATAATATAGAATACAAAAACAAATAGGTACTAGGTAATAAAATCGATTTTCAATTTGTTCTCAAGCCAAATCTTAATAATATAAAGCTTGTAACTCATTTAACAACAACAACAATAACTAATAACACACACAGCCAACAATCAACACTGGCAAACTAATCTCTTCTGGTCTTAACTTGGAGCGAAAAAAAATCGAATCATATTTTTTGAGCTCCTAAAAGTAACATGTGATACACTTAATTATTTCAAAGAAGGAGGAAGATACTTAGACAAAAACAAAAAAGTTATTACTTGACAGAAGACTGTATCGGCAAAGCGATTCAAAGTGGTGAAATTCATTGCCAGCCCTGTGTACTCACTCAGGGCAAACATCGTGACCTGCCATGGAAAGTGACATTATACAAATCAAACCAAAAGTATAACAAAGCCATAACATAGTACATCACACTTCGCTTAATCAAAACATTTGCTGTACTGTATCTCAATTCTTTTTATTTACTGATCGCATATTTAAAAGTAAAGCGATATGCAATTCTCGTACACAACCGTGTTCTTGAGAACTCTTTGCGATCGGTTTATTTGTCTCCCTTGCTCTTCGGAGTGAACTATAGAGAGCTGTACTGATGAGGGGTAAACCCCGAAACAGGCCTGTCTGCAAAATCTACATTAATACATATAGAATCTGCAGACGACGTCGTTTCGGCTTTTGAAGCCTCATCCTATTTTTGATTAGTAATAGGCTATATCAGAACCTGTTCAATATAATAATATGTTAATGGAAAACTCCTCATCATGTTCATTTTTCTTTACAAGTAATCGTGATTGCTCTACATTTTTTACCCTGCCTTTTTTTCTTTTGGGGGGGGGGAATGAGCAAGTTTGGGTTTTCATTTTTTATTCTCAAGCGGAAAGCTTTATCTACACAGTTGACACTGGATAAGTCGATCCCCAAGGGACACAACGAAAAAATAAACTTAACTGAAAAAAAGGGTAACTTATTACTGAATTGATTCCCTTTATAAAAATATTGTTGACGGTTCAAGACCAGGACGATTAAAAAAAGTATTTTAAATTCATAAATAAAATCTCTACCTTGTCCTTCATAATGTCTTGCGCTGAATAGAAATAAGCCTGTAATCCATACTTTAGTTCATGCACATAAGTACAAGCCTTGCTGGGGCTTAACACCTGGAGGAAGGATGAGGGGGGTGGGGGGGGGGGGGGGAAATTACACAGTAATACACAATACTATTTCAATAATGGCCGAGGATATGGGAGCGACCCGGTCGACATGGAGCAACTCGTCCTCGACTCTCTCAATCAAACAAGATAGACATATTTAGTATTAAACCGCATTAGAATTCGACACTGATTAAGAATCCCAAGTAACATTTTAACATTTATACTTTTTGTGTGGAAAAAGAACGATAAAATTGTAGCTTGTGACGTCACCATACCGAAAATCCTTTGATCTTGTCGGCGGACCGGGTCGCCCCTATATACACTTCCTTCAATAATATACTACTATTGTAATGTATGGAATTGTTTATTGTCATGATTGTCAGAGTTATCTAAATGAGCGAGTACGCATGTGTCTATTATGTTTTCCCCTTCCAGGTAAGATCGCCAGTTGAATATATGAATCCAATTTTCTTGTGTTGAATAAAGAGAAACCTTTTGATCGAGCCAATTTGCTTTTGCGTGGCTTATTGGGATATCACATAATAATTGTAAATTATCTCAACAGCTGTACTGTAATCAACATGACGCAATCTGATTGTTAGATTGTTTACGTTTGAGAGAAAGGACGGACGGGTGAATGAAACTTAAGACGTATGAGGGTTAAAAGCTCTGTCTGGGAACTTGCTCAAGTCTATGACTTTCCAATACAATTGTTGCTCTAATGCTTGCGTTTTCTTACATTGTCCCATTCTTGTGGCATTGTGTGGACTGGGATAGGCTGCCATACCCCGAAGGGCCAGCTCTCATTGAAACCCGAGTGGTAAGGGAATAGACCAGCAGCAACGCTCTGTGCCATCATTAAAGTACGGTCCTTGTTGGTACTTCTGATGTGCACCTGGTGAAACGTGAAAAACCAGTGTTTAGTTCGAGCCACTCATTTCATTTACAAATCATACAACACATAACAAAACAAAACAAAAAGAAAAGCCATTGATAAGACATTTCCAGCGAGAAGAAGAAAAATCATATCAGTTTTGAAATTGGAATCTCAATTGTCTTTTCAAAATTCTTCATGTTTCTATAAACAGATATATATTATATCCTCTGTGCTATTAGTATTAGTAATTTTGTCACTCAAGCCTGTTGAACACCTTTAAAATCATAACATATTTCTTAAATAGTAAACAATTAACCTAACACCGAAAGATATGAAAGGTAAAATGATCAAGAAAGAAAGAAAGTAAACAAGACATCTCCTAATTTATGGTTCACTTTACCCAAAAGGTTTTTTGGTACGGTTACATTACATACGTAGCCGCAATATTAAAACAACCCCCCCCAAAAAAAAATTGTCTCCAAAAAATCAGCGCCAGATAATATGTAGCCCCAATAAACACGGCCTGATATTGGTGACATGTTGCCCCATTAAACACTCACAATTATTCATCATTACAGTAATTTTCTGATAACTTACCTCTTTTGGATTGTACTTATTTCCCAAGAAACCAGAGTAACGTTTCCACAAGAACTGGCCAAGCTGATAACCTTGCATGACTCCAAGCTGCACAAAAGAATGATAATTATATCATAGGATAATCTTTATTCATCATTGCGGAAAATTGTCTGTCAAGTTGCAATATATACATAATTATCTGGACACCTGGTGCATGAAATATTGTATGTCCAACAATGCATGAAGGCAATGTTTTGTAATGATATCGAAGAGAAAACTAAAAGAGGCAAAGTTACTCCCACAAACCGTGGGTCGTTAAAAGAGGTCAAACTATCATTTGTTGATACTTTTCTTCTTTTTTTTTCTTTCTTTTTGTCACAACAACACAGTTACTAACTTACTAGATCAGAGAATAGTTGTTATCATGATACAAAGTAACAGAAAAATTACAAATGTCATGAAAGTTAATAAAATGAAGCCAACTTATCATTGACATGTATTTACAATATATACCGCGTTTCCTCCTACCTTGGTGAGTTGTCCATAGCCTTGAGGCCACTCGTCTTTGTGGGGATCTGTGGGATAGGAGTGCATGGGACTTCTGTCACCATGACGAAATAACTACAAGAGGAGGAAATAAAAACAAAAAGTCAGCTAATCTATAAAGACCATAATGCATATGATATATAGCATATTCTTTCTGATAAACGCAGATAAACTTTTCTGATAAGAATTAGAAAATAACAATGTAGCACGACAACACTTATTCTAGTTTTAAACAGAACAGTTCTGAACAGAGTCTAACTAGACGTCTAGTAATCGGTACCCTATTTGTAGTTATATCTACAATTGTCCATATCTATTTAGTGTGGGTTGCAATGACACTTGAATTTAATATAATAAGGATAAAAAGACAATTTTTAACAAACTGAGTGCAGAGCTAAGAACTTCTATAGATCTAGAGAGACAGTAGAGTAAACAAACAAAAACTTACCACTTGAACCAATGCTAATGTTGATAGATCACTTCTGGAATCATGATCCTGATGAGAATGTGTGGGGCTATTTATATTCTCCAATACATTTTGATCGGAAATATTATTGTATCCATAGCTTGGATCTGTTGAGTTCTCGTTGAGTGATGAAGCTCCTGACGAAACAATGGCACAACAGACAACAAGGGTAATGGAAGCACATCCAAACAGTATTTTGGTCATTCTCCTGTAGTTTCGGGAAGCATAAGCGTTCTCCAGATATCACGAACCTTTACACACCACATCAAGTATCATATTTGTGGAGATCAGCAGACATATTTTTCCAAATTAAGAATTGGCAATGAATTTGAATTATATCCAGCTTGATGTCAAGTTTCAGTTTACAATAACAATCTGTCTCAGGTCTCTGTCTGACTTGGTCTGACTACGAAAACATTCAGACAGAATGCAGATAAACACTAAACACACAAGAGTGATCTCCCTGTATTTTGGATAGAGCTTACTGGATTTGGGATTGGATTAGTTTGATTGTACCTACACATCCAAAATTTCCTTTGAGAACAGCTGTTGCACTCTCTTTCCCTTTGGTAACGAGATATAAACCGATAAAGCAGCGAATCCAGAAGTTTTTAATAACGCAATACAGGCAGGGGTCTCGAACTTAAAGAGGTTGAATGAGAAAAACGAAAATTGTATATTATGATAATATTTATTAATATACTACCTACTTTCTTTGACGAAAGTATACGGGGAAGCACGCGCAACTTTACATCCTTCTTTGTCATTGATCAAGTGTATATCATGAATAAATGAATTCTGGCCCGACCACTCGCTTTATCGTCTGATTTTACATTTAGTTGCTGAATTTGATGGTTAGGTGTTGCGTATTTTGTCAGATGTTTGCGTTGGAAGTCTTCAGTGTATGACGTCAGGCGGAGATTTCCTTGCAACGGTCCTTATCATTACTTATGTTGGAATCATGCTATCATTATGATGCATTATGCTATTGTTTTCACTTAGCTTACAATCAATTACGGAACTACGCACACACTAAGTCTAAGGTGGGTTCTCGTTATAAAACTACTATCGGTAAGGATGTCCTTGTCACACAGGTTTTGGTATTGGTGCTTATCAATTACTTCATAGTTATATACATAGAACAAAGAGACTAAACAAATTGAATCTAATAATAAAGATGAGCGATAATTAAATAAAAAAATTAAATGTCGGTTGGCTCGAACCCACCGCATCCTATTAAAGAGCGTAACACCTTATCCACTGCGCTATAGAGACAGATGCAGTAAAGTGATCATTTAACAAGTACAATTGCCACAGAGTCAATTTAATGGACATTGCATCAATTGACACGTCCATTGTCACAGAGGTACTCTGTGTCAATTGATGCACTGTCCATTAAATTGACTCTGTGGCAATTATACTTGCTTTAAATTGACTCTGTGGCAATTAAACTTGCTTTAAATCAACTCTGTGGCAAATCTGTACTCTGTGACAGTTGACGCTACCATTTATTATTGTCGTCAGCGGCGGCTCTTACTCTTAGTGGAGAGCTAAATAGGCTAAGCCCACCCACCCCCACCCCCCACCCCGCGTCTGTAGCGAAAACTAGACGTTAAAAGAGTGTTTATAACTCGTTTTAGAGCCATTTACAATCTT
>JAULCB010053723.1:0-10742 GCA_032358575.1 Dendronotus rufus | reverse complement strand
CCCCCCCCCCCCCCCCCCCCCCCCCCCCCCCCCCCCCCCCCCCCCCCCCCCCCCCCTCGGAATTGTACATCCGTCTCTGAAAGGATGAGGAAAATGGTGTGAAGAGTCTTTCCCAAGGACTCAAAGTCAGACCCAGTCAAGATTTGAACCCCGAACCCTTCGATCTCCAGGCGGATACGATGACCACTAAGCTGCCACCGCCACGATTTCTTTATGTTCTTTTTTTCAAAGTTCAGGGGCTCTTCTTTTCTTATTGTTGCGTGAGGTAGTTTCTGTTTCTGTGAGATTGCGTCTATGGTTCCTCCCAATACCCGAATCATTTCAATATCAATAATCCCCATCTTGTTTGGGTTATTAAGGTGGAGATGCGCTCTGTAAATGCCATCCATTATTATTATTATTATTATATCATGTTTGCTTTTCATTCAATTGCCTCTTTTTCGCAAACACTGATAAAAAACCACCATACACAAAGAAAGACCCGAAATAAAAGGAGAAAGATGATGATCTTTTATGCTTCTAACACGAAATGCAACATCAGATGCAATCAGTGGAAGAGAGCTTCTTGTTCCATTTGTAGAATTTCTTTCCATCTAAAGTAAACATGAAAGATCAAACTTTTTACATCTTCTGACATGCGCACTGAAGCGTTCTGATTTGGTGGCGCCACTAGGACAAGGCGTAAACCTCGTCTGCGATGACGTCATCAATAAACGTTAAGGCTGATTCGACCAAATATTCGATGATTCTTATTGATCGATCCTAACAACAGCTCTTCTCAGACTTAAAAATTGAGATAGAATGATCATAATACAGCTTAGAATAAAATATAAAATTGTGAAATTCTATTAATTTCTTTTAATGATTTCCTTTCCTTGGTTTCTTTTTTTCAATCTTTTCTGTAGCACCCCCTGTTGAGGGACAACGGACATGAAATCATCTTCGACGTGAAAAGAAATCCTACGTCCTGCTGTTGCTCCCGAAAGCAAAATCAATTTCACACAACAAACACAAGATTTGTAGACTTTAGTATTCTTCTCAATCTCGTCGTAGAAATTAACACGACGACAAAACTCCGGCACTGATATGACCCAGTAAGGTAAAATGCCGTAACACCCTAAACAAACACACGACAAAACTACGTGTGTCTCTTCTGTTTGGGTTTATTCGTTGACCAGAGAATACTAATACAGCTCTTTATTGAATTCACGCCGAATCAAATAGGTTACATTGCAGTTTATACTCCGTCTGTGAAATACAAAGACAACCCCAAAACCACACAGTCGTCTGGTCTACCAGCAAGGCCGCCCAGTCCCGTATCAAGGCAACCAAACGAAACGGAAAGTGCGTGGATGTTAAGAAAACAAGGCCCTAATGTAATTCCCGCAGAATGTGTGTTGATCAAATTATTTATTCTGACCGGATTGTGTTTTCGTGGATTACTGTGATGTGTGGTTATTCCGATTTCTAGGACACGAAAATTGAACATCTCCATATTGGTCTAACGTTTATTTTATCCAACAGTTTTCGCACACAACCCCCACCCCCTCCAAGCTTTAACTACCATTTTGCATACGCTATATACTACAAGGTCAGACTTAAATTATAGACACTACGAGCATCAATTCGAGAAGAAAAAGCTTGCGCTTGTTTATATGTTATTCTGAAATTATCATTATTCAAAAGAGGAGTGAAAAAAGAGTACAACAGTTACAGTAATTACTAAGTAAAAGGGGATACAACCGGCTTATTCAACATTCCATTTAAAATTTGCTTTAAAACCCCCAAGAACACCGCAACGAAACGTGTTGTAGACTAGGAAGAATTGTTGTTCTCCAAACATGATATTATATAAGATGTTCATATAATGTAATATAGTGACCTAAAAAAACAAAGGCGGAAACGCAAAAACAGGCGTATTCAGAGATTTGATTACGGGCGCATGAAATACAAAGCAAATAATCTAAAAAACGAGAAAAACAACCCCCCAAAACAAACCCCAACCCACCCATACATCTCCCCGCCACCCCAACCCAAATTAGCCATCGGAAAATTGGCCGCTACTCCGTGCAAGGTGGTGGGTACCCGGTACGGATAGCTAGCCGACAGGGCCGAGGACCGAGTGAGGGGCGAAATCATGGCCACTCTGCGACTGGAGCCGCTCGCGCAAGTGGCAGGACGGATCCTGGACAATCTAACGAGCAGCGGTATTCTCGGCGCCGCTGGTGGTGGTGATGGTGGTGTTGGTAGCAGCAACAACATCGGCAGCATCATCAATACCAACAACAGCAGCAGCATCAGCATGGCGTACGCAGAGAAAGGCGACGAAGGCTTGTTCTTCCTAACGCCCCCTTTGAACACGTCGGACAACATGACGGGCAACGACAGCTACACCGACGCCTGGAGTCCCCCTCCTCTGTACATTATGGTGAGTAGTAATAATAGGCCTATTTAGCGTTAAACTACGAAGGTGGTGTGGTGTACGTGTATGCATGAAAGTGCATGGTGTAGTGGTGGGTGGCTCAGGCCTAGCGTTAACCTACGAAGGTGGTGTTGTACGTGCATAAATGCATGCATGATGATAGTACATGGTGGTGTAGTGGGTAGCTCAGTTATTGGAAAGATAACATGAACGAACAATCCACCGCTGGGAAGACGGGGTTGCCGATACAGGCAGGTAAGCACGGCGGGTTCGATTCTCACTGGCGACAATCTTCATCGTTTTGCCATTATTTCCTAATTCTTCTTTGTCTCATTTCACTTCGTGTTTTTAACTACGTCGTAAATTACTACGACTTAATCCTTCTTTGACCTTAGTAGACAATATCATTTTTGTTCTGTTGTTGATGTTGTTGTTGTTGTCGTTGTTGTGGTGGTGTTGGTGGTGGCAGCAAGCCTATTATAATGATAATGATGATGATGTAGTTTTTTGTTTATTTTTGTTGCGTTTGCCTTTTGTGTTGAAAGTAACTAGATTATGGTTAATCAGTTTATCTATCTATATGTGGCTCTTTAAGTCCGTCAGTAGAAAGCACTTTCATCATTCAAAACTTGAACCAGTACTTCAATATAATATTATCTATATGTCTATCTTTCTATACATCTATCTATTTCCTGGTGATACCGTGCTTTATTTTTTATATTTTTATATTTTTGTGCTTTTTGGATTTTTATCATGTGGAGAAGGACATCTCATACATGAAAATGTAAATAAATATTCAAAAGTTTAAAGCGGTAGTCACTAGTACCACAGAATACATTTATTGGGAGTGGATAATAATAATATACGAATTCCGTTATAATTCAAATACTTTTATTTCCCATGTCATACAATTTTATCATAATACATTTAAAGTACAAATAAGATAAAAACGAAAACGATGATAATAATGATAATAATGATAATAATGATAGTAATAATGATGATGGTAATAATAGTAGCAATACGCTATACAACTATAATGAGATGAAAGCATTTTAGAAAGCTAGTCATCTGAGACAGACAGAACTATATTTTCCTGTCTAGACCAACGGGTAGTAATACATGGTAGATTAAAGATGGAGGAGCCAATGAAGAGCTTTTCGCCGAGGACCCTTAAAAGCTGGAAAAGAAATGTGAAATGTGAAAATTAGCCTACCCTCACGTTGCTATTATTGGTGCTGTTGTTGTCGGTGCTGTTGTTGTCGATGCTGTTGTTGTCGGTGCTGTTGTTGTTGGTGTTGTTATAGTAAAAGTACATTACTCGCTGCTTTTACGTGTATAGCATTATAAGCAGAATGTGAATCGTATAGTAAACGGAACTAGCGTGTTTTATTATATTTTACAACTGATACCTAGTCTATGCATTTTTATGTAAAATAACAAAAAAATAACTTGATAGTATTTTGCCAGCTCAACACTTTTTTAAATGACTTGTGCGTTTCTTTACATGTCGGTGGTCGATGGGAAGCGTGTTCGCCCGGTGATCAGACGGTTCTGGGTTCGAATACTGACCGAGGCGACTTCAGAGATGGAGCCCTTGCAAAAGACACTTGGAATTATTTTCTTCTCTAAACTCAGTTGAGAATGAGAACCCTGCTACGGGTAGAGATATTATATAGTGTTAGTATAAAACTGCATACTAGAGGCTACATTTACTACAGGAGTCGTTATTTGACTTAATTTTGCCTGCTGGGTGATACATATACAAAATATTTTGTATGATATAGGAGAATGTCCAGTGTACGGAGATACGTGTTGTTTCTATCCCAGGATATACGTGTAATATGTTATTTAACACAGACTCTTTAAAACTCTTTATCTCTATATTATTATCTGTTCGGCATAATGTGCGCCATGAAATTTGCAGGGCAATGGAACATGACGTATCGCTCGATGGTGCTTATAGCTAAAACTGTCTTTCAATTTTGTCTAGGATGGACTCTTGCATGGAGGGCACCCACGGGCCTTGCTCGTGTTTGTCGTCGTCGTCGTTGTCGTCATTATGGTCATTACAGGAGGATTGTATGGGTCTCCAATCTTCCGGCACGGGCGAGATTTCGTAGCCTCGCCAAAGCACAGTCACGCACATACAACAACATTAAAACTGACCAGGAATTATCCGTATTTCTAGTTGATAGAAGAATAATGTAGTACATAATATATTATCTCCATTCGTATTGGGTAAAAGCTATATCTGTCGAATAGGATCACGATTTCTGTTTGCATAGGATACTGTCTATCATAACTACGGAACTTGAGAATAAACAACTTCTCTGCGTTCGAAGTAAAATGTTTTCAAGTTCCATTTTATTTTAACACCAATAAATGACAATGATAATGCATGCTCCGGCCCCTCTTATTTAGTGGAGTAGCAAATATTGCGTCCTTAGTTACAGTTAGGCTAACATCCGATCTCCACCGGGGGAATACGACAAGTGACTACAACGGCTTTCTGGATAGAACGCTAGTCCGTTATAGAATACTTTCCCATTTCGGTCCTTGGGGCAGATAGGAGTTGATCCTGTGACCTCATCATAGAGTTGATAATAAAAATGATAACCCGAGACAACCTACAAGATGCATTGTTATTATTGATCATCACTTATAGAAACAACGAGACAGTTATTTGTCTTCGTTTAAAAAATAACGTTATTGAGGAAATTATATTATCAGTAGTTATTGTAACATGAGAAACACCAATCAACGTGTCACTGGTGTGCTTTATTTAACAAACAAATTCAAGTTTGATGTCAATTTTGCAGTTCGACATAGATTCATTTGCAAAGATACGAAAGAGTAATTCATTAATTGATATGTTTGTACGTCATAACCGATTCATAAACACCGCCCGACAATAAATGGTAAAAATGATGTCTACATTTCGACAACAAGAAGAAAATAGCGTATCTACTTCATGCATCGCTTCAAAAACTAACTTACCAGCGATAGTAAATAATATAATGTATTGCCCCCTGGTCGATGAGATGTTCTATCGGTCCTAGCTCGCGTGTGGTGTCCGGCAATCTTGGATCAGAAATGACGTGGACATCGGCTTATCAGACAGGTGGTTTCTTACTTTAGAACCAGATTTGTCGTTGGATGTCGATTCATCATAACGGTAGGGGTTGTCTCTCATAGACCAACCCAACTTCACAATATACATTATCGTGATATCGCTTATAATAGGGAAACCTCATTTTTAAATCTTGTTATAATAATGTAATAGTAACTGTTTATAAACGGATGAAACAATGAGTGAAGAATCAACTTGAAGAGAAGTTTTAGCCACAGAGATAAAGAACTGCGTCCTGACAAAAGGCCTGAATTCCACAATCGGTTGACCGTATTTTCTGGATTCAAAATACTGAAAGAGTCTATAGAAAATTATAAGCGAGAAAGATAAAAAGAATGGATTTAACAGAAATCGATCGTTAATTTATTTCCGACAATATTATGCCTTCTTTCTATCCACGCATGTTTTGTAGATTTGCAAAAATCTTTTGATTCAGTACAAGGAAATGAACTATGGAAGGCAATAAAAGAACATGAGGTGAATACTAAACTGATAGAAGCTATAAAATTATTTTACATTGAACCAGAAAGTGCAGTTCAGATTGCAGGAACATTGTCAAATAAATTCAAAATAGATGTAGGTGTAAGACAGGAATGTAAACTAAGCCCATTGCTGTTCATAATTCTAATGGATACAATGAAAGTAGACAAAGACATGAAACCTCTAGAAGTAGGGATGTGAAAATTAAAGCCAGTAAAATTAGCAATGCTATCTTCCTTCTGATTGATAAGTACTCAATAAAAGTTAGGTCTAAAATACGAGGCGACGAGTAAGCAAGATAATTCTATACAAAAAGCTAAACACTATTTAGAAACAAATTCATCCTGTTCTTTGCATGTTGTTTTGTGTGCAATATTGTGATTCGGATCGACATTATCCATTCTCAAGAAACTCGTCTTTATATACGGAACGTGCTTACTTTACTTTATTTTTTCCGATCCAGCGACCACTTGGCATCCGGTCGGATGTCATAGTTACATAGTTAACTCATTGAGACTTTGTCCAAATATCTCGGTGCTCGTGCTCGGCACGGTGCTGGTGCCAGATATACCGAGATATCTCGGGGTCGATTAGTTAAATTTATATACGCCCGTAGTAGTATGACGTACATCGTGTTGTGTGGGTCTGGGTTTGGTGGGAGCAGGTATCATCCGTCTCGCAGTTGCTGAAGTGGTTGACATGTTAGACGGACAAGGGGTGATGATTTGCCGTCTCGATGGGGCTAGTTGCAGATTGGGCATGAAGGGGCACTCCAGTTGGTTTAATCCTGTATGTGTAGGTAGATACTAGACATTGACTGTGCTGGGTGCAAAACTGAAATAAACATGATGGTTTGGCATCGCCGGGCTACGTATAGTGTTAATGCTACATTATTATTTGATGTATCATCATCATTATTATTATTTCCTGTTGTCATGTATGGCGACTCATCTCGCGGTACAATCTGTCGCCCTTTGATTTAGCCCATTTTCTCGAGGCGTGCGTTCTCATAACTGGAGAGTAGGTACTTTTTTTACCCAGTCTCAGAGACTATTTGTTCAATGACTGTACGGTAATTAGTTTTCTTCGTTCTTAGTGGCTTACAGTTACAGGCAGGATGATCAGAGGATTGGATTGTGGAACTCGGGCCTTTATTTAGTTGTTAGTCAGGGTCCGGAGCAACCACTGATTTTTAGACTAAAGATTCATATTATTTTCTGTATTGATGGTTTGGTGAATCCGTATTGCGTACTGTGTTAAGCATCGATGCTACCTAGGACACTATGGCGGTACCCAAAGGGCAATAGCCAGTTAGTTTGTTTATTGCTTTTAATCAACAACAAGTGACAATTATTGATAGATTGCTGGATTAATGGTTCTTATTTTCACTTAGCAAGTACGTACGGGTTTGGCGATATTTAAATAATTGACTTTTTCTAAGAGAAAAGTAAATTTCGTAACTACATAACCTTTCTTCACTGCGGCTCTTGACATTTTACGAACGGTGTCAGGATATATTCAATCTTTTGTAAGTGCTTAGATCATGACAAGGATCATAGATAAACGATATATTATTAATGCAACCATTTCTTTATTTCATTATTCATTTTAATGAACCAAATTATCCAGTTATGAAGTCACAGTTATTATCGATCGCAATCGGATGTGAAGCTAATTTTACAAATCATTCAAGTAGTGAATGCAATGCTACACAAAAAGGTTACTTTCTTCTATTCTAGTCTTTGACCCAGTGACCTGGTGACATTGAAAAATCACAATAAAAGTAGTAATATTATTAGTAATTAACAATTCTGGTGAAAAGCGAGGAGATGAATAGAAAGAATTACGCATTGTGTGTCACAAAAATGGGAACCGAGCCCGTGCCTGCCTCGGCAACACCCGCCTTGCCAGTAGAGTAGGTGCAGCAGTGTCCCTGCCTACTCAACAATCCGCTACCCGTGTTCGATCTTTAGTATCATCTATTGTGATTTCCCAGCGCCTGTACAATCTAATATTAGTACCTTTATCTCCCCCATCGATTGCATCGACGTGCATGTAGACAGGACGAAGGAAAGGCGTCGCTAATTAATTATTCACACGACTGGTGGTCCCGTGTCTTACCAGCTATATCAGACATATTATCATTATCTAGATCTAGATCTCACGTGTGACTGTATCAACCAACTACTTTGGGTTTGTAACAACACGGCAAAACAAAACAAAGCTTCGTCAAATAGATTAATCAGCGGATAATGCTGTCTGCTTACAAGGTACCGGTAGCTTTCTTTTTTCCGTTTTTTTTCCTAACGTTAATGTGGAATAGAAGTAGAACGAATAGGGTTGGGACACACACACACACACGCATCGACAACAACCTTTTTCATTTCTTTCCTTCTATTCTTCTTTCCTTCTTTCCTTCTTTCCCTTTCATTTTCTTTTCCCCCATTTTTCTGGGAGAAAGTTGTTTATTTGTCACCGCAGCACTAGGCTTGCTTTTTCCGGTTACATTAACCAAACAGCGTTGTATTTGTAAACAGATTTTCATCGGTCGAAATTTGTCCAAGTTAATTTTCCAGACTTCCGGCTTTACGCTACTGCCGATTAAACAAATCGAGCGATTGAATCGGAGTGTGAACGCTACATGAATGATGTTGGAGTGACGTGGTGTCGTTATTATTTGTGTTCAAGTGATTTTATATCGAGCTGACGAGAAGGCACTTCATGTTAATACGAGAAAGAAGAATGTTTGAAGACTACGGATAAATACATTTCCAGAGGAGGGATTATTATATTATTTAAGACGAGTTTTTGTTTGCCTAAGGGAATGATGGGGACAGGGATAACAATGTAGTATAGAATTAAGGGGGAGGGGCAAGTCGGTGAAGATGTTGGAGGTGCAGAAGATGAAACATGAGTGTGTGCGCGTGTGTGTGCGTGTGTGTGCGTGTGTGTCGGAGGAGGGGAGGTTTTGGAGAGGATTTAGAAGACATAACCTTTCTTTAAAGCTATTCTGTCCTCTTCGAGGTTTCCCTTCTTCGGTACTTCTATGAAATGTATTTTGCATTTTTGTAAAAGAACAAAGATCCTACGGTCCAATGTCAATAGAGCTTTAGTCTGTTGCCTCATATTGGCTGCTCACATGAAATAATGAAGTTCTTACGTAAATTATCACTTCTCCGCAATAGTAAAGATTCATTTTCTTTTTCCTTTCTTTTTGTCATCGTTCGCTGATTTCCAGGCTAAGACGTTCGTATAAAATAAACTAGAACGGCTAATCTTTATCATCCGATCTCCATCTTTTTGGTTTACCCTTTCCTCGGCGTTTATCATCACCATTACAATCGTTTACCGTCGTCGTCATCGTTGTCATCATGCAGGTCATCATCGTCGTCGTCATCATTGTTATCATGCAGGTCATCATCGTCGTCGTCATCATTATCATTATCATCATCATCGTCGTCGTCGTCATCGTCATCATCGTCGTTCGTCGTCGTCATCTGTCTGGGTGGGTGGAATTAGTCGATCAGATACTGGTACCGGTCGTAGTAAGGGTTTTTGAAATTGGCAAGGTGGGCTTTGCGGTGGTCGTATGGCCAGTACAACTTATGCCACGCGATGATTCTCGGTTCGACGCCAGGTAGAGCAAACGAATTTTAGGGATTCAATAGTTTGCTTTTCTCTGTGTTGTGTCACATCATCTTATCGCTGACGGACTATCAGAATGCTGGTGTTTCCTTTGAAGAAGAGAACAACTTATAACTGGAGGTGAAACAGTAGATAGATAATAGTAATTTAACTCTTATCATTATCGTGATTCATCTATCTATCGATCGATCTATCGACTTATCTGCCGTCCAAATGATTACAAGATAACCATTCATTCTTCATTATGTATGTATATTATATCCATTTGTCCATCCATCTAGGCTCCTATCTATCTATCTATCTATCTACAATAAATCGTCTTACGGATGGTTGAGTCACGCTAGGTGTGTTTGTTTACCACGCGATACCCCCAGTCGCTCTTTTCTCTAGCTGTTTACACCAGCACCCACTCAAATAAAAGACGTAAAGCAAACGGACCGAGAAAGCAAATCGACTCTTAGTGAGGGGCACAGAATAGGTAGACAGACGAGACATAAAAGGCAAATACGTCATCAAAAGTGACTAATCGGAAAGAGATGTCCGCCATATTGAATGATACTGTTTATTGCTATTTCTTTTGCAAAGTGCAGTAAATTGTATGACAATGAGGCACTTTAACTTATAAAATGGATATCGACGTCTGTTTTTTAAACATTTTTTAGTTATACCATTCGATATGACGGCTCAAAGAATTCCGTAGCCATGAAAAACAGACTGAAGATCTTTCTGATATACTCTCCATTCTGTGTTGAGGGGCAAACTCTGTCGTTTGTTTCACTACCATCGCCTCTGTATGGCCTCTATTAAGGCTTTTGAATAACATGACAATCCCTTGCGTCCAGCCCTTATAGACCGACGACTATAATAACTAGATATTATGCTTCAACTCTGTCTGGGAAATGAAGGAATTGTTGGAAAAGAAAACTCGTTTTTTTACTCCATATTCCGGTTTTTATCTATTTTTATTAATCACGGGCCTCAAACCCTTGCCGCCACTGTTAGTAAAACAATTAGACAAACAAACAGGCAAACAAACAACTAACAATAGCAACATTTCTTCTT
>JAULCB010053613.1:0-10742 GCA_032358575.1 Dendronotus rufus | reverse complement strand
TCTGGAAGACCAGCAAGCAGAGAATTACAATAATCCAAACGGGATAATACTAAACAAGAAACAACAGTTTTAATGGCTTCTAAAGGTAGAAAAGATTTCATTCTGGCAAATCTTCGGAGTTTGAAATTCATTATTTTAATCGTATTATTAATTTGATCCATAGCTAAAGTTGAAGGGATTTGGGGGTTTTGGGACATCACCTGACTATCAATCATTTTTTGATTCGATCGTTTCCACCAAAAGGATGATTCAATCCCCAGTCGGTGCAGAAAATTTTTGTGGCACTCGTATCCATCCAGTTGTATATGAAAATGGGTAGCTGATTCTGTTTAGACCCAGCGAAAGTTATCACTTTATGCCCTGTGCCTAGTTCAATTAGGACTATACACTACTGATTCCCCAACGCTCAGCATTGAGTATGGGACTTATTTTACTCTTTTGAAATAATGATTACCATTATCCCTCCAAAACAATTTATTTGACAAGATAGTAAAATCATTGATTTTTCCAACATTTTTGTCTCCCACCAGGATCATTGCCATGTGTGGGGATTACTACATTGGGGGGCGTCAGTTTGAATCTCTGTCTGATCTCATTGGCTACTACACAGCTTGTTCATGCCTGTCCAAAAATGAACAACTCAAGTTTCCGGTCGCACCTAAAGAGGTAAACGTCAAATGATTGTGTCAATTTGAAAATATTGTTTTTACTAAGCCCGCTTTGTAAATTTCTCTCTCAAATCTGAAAGGAATTTTAATCTTCTCTTGTCTGTCAAGGCTTTTGTGTTGCTTTTGTATATATATATATCAAAAGGTAGTAATTTTAGCGTGTAGTTAATTATTATACAGTAATCAGCATTTATTAAAATGTTTACACAAGAACTCTTCACACATCTGGTCATTTGTACATAGAGGATGTCTGTTCTTTCTTTTGAACAGCTAGAGAGAGGTAAAGGTCAAGAAGAATAACCATCCACTGTGGTTCCATTGAAGTAATGCAGAACGGTTTTTATTTCTATTTCAGCCTGTCCATCAAAGGAGAGTGTTAGCTGTGCTATCCTACCGGAGGTTTCCAGAAACAGATGAGTTAAAGTAATAATATTCCTTTAGGATGATAACGATTCTATATGAGATTATTTTGATTACAAGTACAGCGAATAACGTATTTGGAAAATTTGTTGATTCCTTTGACAAATTTGAAATTTCTTACCATTCCCTCTTTATCTTTTTTTGTGTATTGAATTCATCGAATCCCTCAGTTAATGTGTGCTGCATTATGCTCTTTCACATACAGAGGTATAGCTGAGGGACTACAGAAGACATATTTACAAACTGATCAGAGTGTTGAAATTATGTGCAGAAACTATTTTTGATAATTCGTGATATTTTTATGTAAAGTTATAATTTTTTTTAAACATTCCGATATAGTTATGATAAATGTACGCCTTTTAAAATGTATATATCTGATTATTTGATGCAACCAAACTTAATGAACTCTTGATTCAAAACCTTATTCATATTAATAGAAATTGTAAAAAAAAATGTATTAATATATTAAAATTTATTTTCAGCTTTGACAAGGGTGACACCTTTATTGTCCAAAACGAGCTTGAAAATGAATGGCTATGGGTGACGCATGAGAGAACTAAAGAGAGTGGTCTTGTTCCCACACATCTCATGGAAGAGCTGGTACGTTGGTGGTCCTTTGTGTTTTTATTGGTCATTTAAAAAAAGTTATTGACTTATTGTCTACCCAAATTTTGCACTGGAATAAAGTTTGAACCATAGAAATGAAACTAGCCATTTTATATAAAGTGTGTGTTTGAAGAGGGGGGGTTCTAATATGACCCTTGGAGGTTGAAGTGCCGTCAAACTCTGCATTCACCATTTTATCAGATTGTAGGTGTTAAAACTTCTCTTAAATCAAATTTCGTTGTTATTTTACGTATATGAGCAGCTTGTAAATTACTTGTCTTTGTATATCAGTGGTTGTACTCTCATCTGCCCAGACTTGTGATGGAGACCCTGTGGAAGCGCTGCCTTATTTCCACGGCAATATTACCAAGGAAGAAGCAGTCGAAAAGTTGAATAAAGGTAACAATGTGTTTTTCTTGTAGGGGAAACTTCGCTTATGATTTTGTTATAGAAATTAGGTTTGATTTTTACTGTAAAACCTACTTTCATTTTTTATGAGTACCTACAGTTTTTGAACGTTCAATTCATTGGTAATGATTTAGGTTTCGTCGATGTTTCATTCCGTTTTATACTTTCTTTCTCTAGCGGGTGATGGCAGCTACCTGGTGAGGCCCAGTGAAAATTCCCCTGGTGATTACTCCCTCTTCTTCCTACGTGGGAAAGAAGTCTTACGGTTTCGTATAGAGAAGAAGAACAGGTTTTTACATCTCGGTGGCAGATATTTTGAGAGGTGAGTGCCGAGCGAAATCATTGATTGGTTTTTATTTAACCAGATTCCATTAAGTAATTTGGCTTGTTTTGTAAAAAAATGAATATAAGTTGTATACAATCACCTAATTTTATATCTGCAAATGCAGATACGTTAACTGACATGTGCGATTAACATGTGACTTTTTATTATTTTTTTATGTGTATGTGTCTCATGAATGACCTAATTTGTACCAGTAAAATATGAATGAATTATGTTTGTTTGTCTGTATTACAATCTTCTATTATTCCCGATGTTTTGTCTATTTCAGCCTTAATAATATTGTAGAAAGATACACCTCAGAAGAGATTGTGGAAGGATCTAAACTGAAATCACCTGTGCCTAGAATTCGAGTGAGTTGGATGGATTGTCATTATCATAAACATCGTCACCATTGTTACTGTTGTTTTTATTTTACTTTCCTTTTGTTTTTTTCCCACCTAGGATTTGAAAGAAAAAATTGGCTTTTTTTGTCTTTCTCTTCAGACATGTAGATAGTGCATAGAGATATAATTTGTTATTGGATAAGATTATCATTTTTGATCTTAACATTTTGTCTTTGAAAAAAAGTTTATTGTTTATTTACAAAGCATTCTTTTTCTCCCTCTAACCAGAATCTAGACAAAATCAATGGCCGTTTTGAGCCAGTGGATGCCATGGAAGAGATTTATTCTTCTATACGTCAAAGTTCTGGACCAAGCCTACTCACTAGGAGTAACGATCGAATTGATATTACTGGTTTTCTCAACAAACGCAGTAAGTTGTATTGGATTCATCATTAGGGATGGTTTTTTTCTATTTGAGATATTTTACATGCTACTTAATTGGGATGATTCTCTCTATTTCTTGTCATTACTGTCATTTTGTTGGAAACTGTTGTCACTGTTTTTCGATGGGTTGGAAGTTTCCAGTAAAATATTTAGGTCGTTTGCATCTGTCGCAAAATTGAAATTGATTACTTTATTCTTGGTGTCATTATTTGGTTCTGATTTTCTCACCTCTCTTTTCATTCCATCTGCATAAGCGAGAAGAAAAAGAATTTACTATTCATTGGATAAAAACAAATTGAATGTTGACTACATCAGGGAAATATTAATTTTTCTAATCTCTTTATATAGTGTATAACGCTTTGTGTTTATTTGTATTTCAGGTGATCGTAAAAAGATGTGGAAATCCTTTTTCTTTGTCCTCAATGGCACAGAAAAGTATCTGTACTATTTTGAAAATGAAAAGGTAATTTATCTAGAACCATTTTTATGAAATAAGGTGTACGATATCTAACATTCTCTGTGAAAACTATTGCATTTTGTCAGATGAAATGATGCTCTGTATCAGAAGTTAATCAATTTTCTTTCTTTCTTTTTGTTTGTTTCAACTCACTAGAAATCCAAGCCAAAAGGGTTCATAGATCTTAGTTACAGTGCATTGTACCCTGTTCATGACAGTCTCTTTGGAAGGTTGGTACCGTAACTTTCTCTGTCTGGAGGGTGGGTTCTGCTTTTGGTTCTTATCTTTTGACTGGGTTTTTTTTCATGTGTGCTTACTGCGTGTCGTACAAGGCGACTACAAGGGTGTTGCTATCCATGGTTTCCGCTTCTCTTCTTGGTTGCTGTGGCGGCATCTCTTTCCTCCTCTTGCTTTGTCTTCTGTCATGCTCTCTTTCGTCATGTGTTGTCTTGTTGTCCTTTTTATGAGATGATTTTGTTTTTCTGTAAATCATCTCCGTTTGATGTATTGCATTATATGTAGTGTATGCATTGAATGTATGTATTGCCATGCCATGTATGTATGTACTCTCTTCACACAAACTTCACACAAACAATCTACTTCTGTCTCACTGAATGAAACTATCGTCTTACTTTTTCGGCGCTGTTATGATCCAAGAGGTTGAAGAGCCGTAAAAAACCCCCAAAAAACAAAAACAGCACTATTTGACTATCGTAAAATTACATAGAGATTTATTCTCCAATAAGGAAGATACAAACATCCTGAACTTTGATCAACTATATTTTGACACTGTACTTAAAATCCACATTCTGAAATGAAACTATGTAGTTTTACAGCTTTGCTTGAATCAGATTTATTTGTGCGTGTAGTGTTATATGTAAATTGACCAACAAACGTTGAAGTTTGTTCATTTTCTGTCCCACCAATTTAGAGTTTATTTTTGGGACTTTTGTACTAAAAATGCAGAGAGAGGCAGATGTAAAGTTTTATATTAATTAATCGACAACTTTTGCAGATGGAGATGGTTCTGGTTAAACCCCACCCTATAATATTATATGAATTTTGAATTGGTTTGGTCTTTGTTTCGGTCAATCTTTAAAATTCCATTTTTTTTTAAACTGAATTTTTATACTTATCATCAGATGATGTGGCTTTTGGTATTCTTTGGCATTATGTTATCAAATTGTTATAACTATTTTAATATTTGTGATATCTTTTAAGTTTTTAAAAAATTCTCTTTATCCTTTACAGAGCAAACTGTTTCCAAATAGCCAGCAAATACGACAACAACAATGAACAGTTTTGTTATGTATCTGCAGAAAATGCAGATTTAGCACAGGTACTGTCAATTTGCTGGGTTTGAATTTGAAGATTTTTACAGTGCTTTAATGCATTTCCCACTTCTTGAACACCTCTTCCTATCAGTATTAGAGACGGACGCTACATTTTAAAAACCACACACAACCGATGAAGGCTAATGGAGTGATTAATGATAGAGATATAATGATAACTGCATGATTACCTGATCTGTTGCTCCAAAACACATATTCCCAAATTCAATTTCTTTTTATGATATTTTGTTCTGAATTAGTTAGTAATCTTATAACACAACTGAGAAAAAAGATTAGTTGTTCATAATTTTCTACAAATTTGTTTGTTTTTCCAGAGATGGATTCAGAATTTGAAGCCTTACTGTGAACAGTCGTGTATGAAATCTCATCATTCGTTGCTCAAGGAGTTCCACAAGCTTGAAGTGAGCATCTTGAATGCCCATCGGTTGTCGCCCAAGTTCCTCAATCACCCCTACTGTGTGCTTACACTCAACAGTGTTCACATGAACAATGTCCGATTTGGACGAACCGAGGTTGGAGACGGGAATAACCCTTTTTGGAATGCCGATTTCTTTTTAGAGTAAGTTCGACAACAAAATAATGTTTTCATATGAATGACTGTATTTTCAGGATTTTAGTTTTAGAGATAGCGATAAAGAATTTGACTGAAGAATTAGTCATCACTTAGAAGTTCATCTAAGCCTGTGCAAGTGATGTTTTTGTGAATAAAATGGATAGAGAATAAAGATGTGGTCAAGAGATAGATTGATAACGATTGTAAGAGTGAGAATAGAAGCTTTTATTTTATTTCAATATGGCTGCAAAGTGGTGAAACAGTGATGTGTTTCCTAATTGAAATCTGGCAAGGAGGTGGATGTGCTGTGTTGTCTGTGATATCTACAAAATTTAGGGTGTTGTCATTCTACTGTACTATTGGTGGCTTGTATATTCTGAACACGGCGGGCATATATTTTGTCATTGGAGTGTATGTTAATGGGGAAGCAAACACAGAGCTTATAGAAAAGGCAAACATCTCTGATGTGATATATATAAAGTTGTGAAAAAAGATGTCAGTCAAGCTCCCCGTTGTTTGATGTCCTTTTAAAGGGTGGTACATGTACTTATGTTTGTAACAATTGGCTGTTGCTTATGATACAGTGTAGCACCTATTCATTGACCACATCTGGTCGAAATCACTGCACCGTGTCGTTTCTTCTCTTAAGGCTTCGTCTTTCGACACTTTTACTTCCATCGTTATTGTTTGTATTTTCCTGTGCCTGCTCTACCCTATATTATTATAACATATTCTTGGAATCGCGGGATGTTCAAACATATCCTTTTGCCCTGGGGTGTTCAAAGAATGCGTGCTGTACTGTAGAAAAATGGGGGAGAAATGATATTTCATTTTTCAAACTGTTGTTTCCTTTTTATTTATTTTCAGTGATATTCCTCCCAATGTTGTATCATTTACCATTTTGTTGTACAATAAGACAAGATTAAAAGATGAAGAAAAAGGTGAGGTCTTTATCTTATCCCCAGCTTATAATGATAGACTGCATTGTCTGTGTCACAAACAAAAAATTAACGCGCCTAACAGGCTGCACATATTGTCTGATGTGTTATTTGTTATTTGTCTACCAGGGATGAATATGGTATTGTGAAGTGCTTAGAGTTAGAGCCTTTTGAAGATGGGTATAAGTGCTATTAAATGTTATAATTTATTATTAGGATTGAGATGCTCGTACTAATACCATAATGAACCTGATTATCATCATCAATATATCTTCATAGTTCAAAATAGTTTTGTTTAAAACAAGCAAAACAATCATCAGAAAAAATAAGAAAAACATATTGATCTCTGTTTAGTCATAAATGTACCCTTTGACTGTTGAAATAATCTTAAGTAAACAAAGTGGAATTGATATTGAATAAATCAATGCTCATACATCTTATCTGAGGATTACAGCTGTCTAATAAATGATCTAACCATTCACCTCCTATTTATAGCTCAAAATGTGTGGAAACTTGCATGCACAGCTGTAGTATTATCCAAACTTTAAACTGAGCTAAAGCATGTGGCATTGGTATTGGTAGCCTAGTTTGCCAGCTGGTCGAAAGAGGCCATGTTCAAATCATGTTCAAAGAGACTGAATGAATTAGTATGCTAGGGGTTAAATGTAGTATCCTTTAAAGTGTTTAGAGCACACAGCGATGACCCTGGATCTAGCACTATCCCTATGCTATCATGTATTTCATTTGATTTCATTTTTCGTCCCTCTGCCAGCGTCTGTCACCATCCAGTTAAGCGAGTTGTCAGGGAAAGGGTTCCAGGAGAACACCTGCCCACTCCAACCCCTGCCTGCCATCAGGGCTGACCTGGGCAGTATTCGGATCAAGACGCGCTACGAACATGAAATCATCATGCCCCATGAAGAGTATACCTCTCTCAAAGAGGTTCGTAATCCCTCTAGCATCACAGACAACACTCTTTTTTTTCCCCATAACTATGCTATGTGTATGAAAATTATCAATACAGAAATATTACCTTTTTCCCACTTACACCTTATTGACATTTTAGAGATGTTTTCTTAGATACTATTTAAAACAATCTCCATGATTTTTGTATATTTATGAGCTCTGTATTATGACCTGGAGTGTTTCAATGTTGTCTTTTTAATTCTAACAAATTTTAACGATCAATAATAATTTTTGTGTCTTGTTTCCTTGTTGTTTTTTTTAGCTCTTACTAGACGAAGGGTTTGAGCATATACTGACCCTGGCACAGGTGTCAGAGGAGAGTGAACGCTTCACCCTTGCCCACGCCCTGCTGCAGATATTTAGATACGAGCGGAAAGAAGCCAGTCTGCTCTGTTCTCTCAATGAAAAAGAAATTGAAAAAGAAGGTATGATGAGTGTTACGAGGCGTTATTTCTACCTCTTACTCTTAATCTAATTTGATTGAGTTCTTTAAGGCGGTTTTAAAATTCTTGTTAATACAATTGAGTTTACGCTTTCATTGCTAAAAGTTTACACTTTACCGTAATTATCATTCTATCTTTTGAATAGCCGAGAAAGGGTATCCTATTTATCCTATATTGTGTTTTATCCTTTGTCTCGTAGTCGACGTCCCAACCCTTTTCCGAGCCGGCTCCCTGGCCACAACGCTGATGGTGCAATACATGAAAATGTCTTCTTCCAATTTTGTGCATCGGGCTCTGAGAGAACCTGTCCAAAAAATTGTCGAGCTCAAACAGTCCTGTGAGGTAGGAAGAAATCCTTTGGTCTTTTATTTTGTTTTAGCAATTTTGATTCGATTCCATCACAGATATCTCGAACAAGATATCCATAAACTTCAAAAGATGGGTGATGAAAAAATATATATAAATAGGGTGCCAACCGAGACAAAAGGATGTGTTTGACTTACTGTGAATTCAATACATTCCTAACCCGCTGATTCACAACTACTTGTAGATCTGGTTGAAAAAAACACGAGTTTGAGGGAAGGTTTGATTTTGTTAAGGGGCAGAGTGACCTGTACCCAACAAATTAGTTTGTATTGGGTGGGAGGAGCATAACAAGCTGCTTAAAAAACTCAAACCAATATAATCATTTCTTTTCAAAATATTTTTTGAATTCTTATATAGGTGATAAATTTGACTTATGACTGTGAATAAAGATTTTTTAAAAACTTTTTTGACACTACTATTTTCTCTTTCTGTTCAGCTGGATCCAAAGTTTTTAGAAAACACCACAGACCAGCAACCCAACTCCGAAGTGTTCTTAAAGATTATAACAGAGATGGTTGAGTCTATTTTCAACTCCATAGAATCCTGCCCCATGTGAGTTATGCACGGAATGTCAGCACAATAATCTTTGCATTCCTAGTTCATCTATTATCTATATTCCAATAGATTTCAGAAGATTCTTCTGCCTTTCCAAGGCTCTTTGCAATATTGTATAGATTTATGTTAGATAGTATTATTGGAATTCCGATAGAATGGACTCCTGTATTGTAGTGCTGTTTGTAAGAAGCTATACACCAACTATGTCTCGTTGTTTTTGTTACTGATGGATGGTTGTATGATTATTTTTCCCACCAGGACATTGCGATATGTGTGCAATTGTTTACAAAAGAGAGCTAAAACAAAATGGCCATTAGACGAAACTGTGAGAACCAGAGTCGTCAGGTAGGTAGCTTATCCTCCATCACTGGAGGATGTGAAAATAGCACTCATACTTTTATTTTTGTTAATTCATCCTTCTTCAGTCCCTTATAAGGTTTATAAACGTAAGCAAACAAAAGTTAATTGTTTTAGTACCATTTTTCTTTTCTTCTAATAAAATCATTTCAGTAGAATAACCAATTGATACAACATGTTTAAAGGTAAATAATGTTAATTTCAAATACACATGTTTAATTAAGGACCAGTTTTTGAATCAACAATTTAAACAGAACATATTCATTTTTATTCATCCCCTTACAGTGGCTTTATTTTCCTTCGCCTGCTTTGTCCTGCCATTATAAACCCCAAGTCTTTCAATTTAGTTTCAGGTAAGACACCTTGTTTGGGTGGGTTATACATTTACTACATTTACTAGTTGGTTGGTAGATTTCAATTAGATTCTGAAGGATTTTTTTAAACGATTGAATTCATTAGATGTTGGAAATCACTTTTAGATTATATGTGAATCTGACTAAAAGAATGTTTAAATATGTGGTTACGGTTATGGTTCTCAAAAACCTAGTGCAGAAAATACAGCTTTGATAGTCTCATTTTTTGTCAACTACTCTACAATTATATAACATTTTAGACATATGTAATTTGAGAACAATGGAATATTTCCCAGTTATACTGGAACACTGGAACACTTTTCTCTGCCCTTGATTTATCTCATCACTGCCAAACGATTAACCGAGAAAGTGGAATTCCTCACTTGACAAAGGCAAAGTGTTTCCATTAATGGAAGTATGGATGTGCAGTACTGAAAGACGAAGCCCAGGTCTTTCTGCATTGCTCATCTATAGTTCCAGCAATGGAAGCACTGCACATTTCTTGAATATTTCGTAATATTCCAGTGCCTGCTCCCCAACCTTGTCTATTTCACTTGACAAAGGAGGATCTGATTTGGTATACATATATATTTGTATATATTCTCTTGTACCAGAAAATCCCTCAGAGACCGCCTCTAGAACCCTTGTACTTGTTGCGAAGGTGCTGCAAAATCTCGCCAATCTAGTCGATGTTGGACCAAAGGTATTTCCATTCACTTATTTCCTCTTTCAATATTTGTCTGATGAAAGAACCATTTGTTCGTCGATTCACACATTTAATATAATATTTAAAATTTCTTCTCCATTTCTTCACTGCCAATAGCAATCATCAGTAACTTGTCCTAAATCACGTCTCAGACTTGAATACTGTACAGAGATTACATTTCTTTGTCAATTCAATCTGAGCAATAAACTATATTTTTCTTCCCTCCCTCACTTTGACTTAGATGACCATGCGTTGGTCAAGTGGTCAGTGCACTTACTTACCACTGGGACATCCCACATCAAATCCCGGCTGAGTCAAATTTATTATTGCGTTGATTCCAGCCATTTGTTCAAGTATTATTGCAGATTAGCCTACAGTGTAGGTTCTCTCATTTTTGTATCTAAATCAGAGGCAACACAAAGTAGGCGATATAAAAAGTTGTTTGGTTAGCATCTGAGTAATGCGTCCAGTGTATTGCTCATAG